>WJFB01000744.1:0-48450 GCA_009870185.1 Pygmarrhopalites habei | reverse complement strand
ACCAAACCCATCTCTCCACGATCAAAACTCTAGGAATGAAAAATTATTTACTTTTTAAGTGACTTTTGGCCCACCCTGTACTAATTCACAGACCTAAGTATTTTGTTAATAATATAAACTAGCAGAGTGCTCCATGAACAGGTGGAACGAAGTGACATTTGTTCACTTGTATATAAATGTATATTAGAGGAGAAAGTCGTAAGGTGTGTGTGGTACCTCCATGTTTTACTTTACATTAGAGAAAGAGGACTTTGGAAAAGTTATGAAAGCCTTCATGAAAACATGGGTAAGGCTGTGGAAGCCCCTCTGTCCTAAAGGCCTTAGCCATATTTACTTATTACAAGAGGCTGAGAAAATAGAGAATGAGAGAGCTTTACAATAATTCTCTTCATTATCTTCATCATGCCATTATATTGCCTAGCCACCCTTCCTTCCCTATCTCCCTCTCCCTCTCTCCCTCCACACACACACACGCACACACAATACTTGAGCAGTTATGTACGTCCTCCTAGCCGCCACCACCACCACTACCCATGTGTATAGACAATCTCAACTTTTTCATGCGCTCTCCCCTTCCTTCCTTCCTCCCCTGTTGCATATTTCAATAGGGCAGATGCAGCTGTTAGTTTAAACAATGTAGGAACATTGAGTCTAAACAACATGAGTTCCTCCTGTCTTCCCTCCACGTCTACACACACACACACGACATTCTTATTCAAAAACAAGAGAATTCAGGAGAGTCTCATATAAATTTAGTGGCCCTTATGCTTATTTTGTACTAAAACTTTTATTATATACGGGCACAAAATTTTCTCTAATTTCTTTCCCTTCCCTCCAACTCTCTTCCCTCCCCACACACACACTCTTCCTCTCTTCCTAGAAAACTCTTACGGATATTTTCTCCCGGGTCCCCTCAACAAATTCATATGAGAGTCAACTGTGTGAGAATTCTCATTTTTAGTAAAATGTAACTCTACCTCTCTTAATACAATAATCATTAATATTCTATTGAGATCTCGTATGTTGACTGATAGCAAGGAATTCACATTCAATGACATACACACATTGACCATTTATTTGAAAAAGAGAGAAATGACTGACTTGTCGGCAGGGGCGAGGGTGAGTTCGACCGAGTCTCCAGAAGCATCCATGACTTTACAGACTTCTTCAAAGGTAAGGTTAGTTAATTTGATACCATTCCAGGTGAGGACAATGTCACTCCGTCGAATCCCCGCAAAGTCCGCTCCACTTCCTGGTGTGACACGAGCGACCCGCGCCCGTAAATTCCCGGGATTTCCTGGACTGCTACACCCACCCACTACTCGAATCCCAAATCCCCGGGCTGTTTGGTCCCAAGTCCAAATCCAAATCCATAAAAATCAAGATAACAGGACAATTTACATTTAGTCAATGGTTTCGTCTCTTCTCCCCGGGGGATCCCCTTCCCCACCATCTAATATATAAACTACCTCTTCCTATCCTCCACACATGCAACGGGAAAACAAACTCCCTCCCTCTTCATTGTCAACTCTTACAAAATCCAAGTCGACTACTCAGCCACTTTTCCGCTCTCCCTCCTCTCCCTCCCCTCCCTCCCCTCATTTTATATCTTTCTGTCTCTCTCCCCACTTTTATTTCCCTCTTTTTCCTTCTGGAAAGTCCAGTGAAAGTTAAAGTTTGTTTTCCCTCTCCCCCTCTCCCTCTCCTAGAACACACAACAACTTTGTCCGGATTTTTGTAGGATAGAACATGGACACACACATGTTTCGTGTATGTAGCAGAGAGAGAGAGGAAGGATGGTCATGTTGACCTACTCTGTGTTGATACAAGTTTGTGATAGATATAAATGGCTGAGCAATCTCGTATTTATTTAATTCCCACCGGGTGACAGGGTATAGTCTTTATAGAGCGGGGGGAAATAGAAAGTGAGAGACGTACTTTGGTAGCCTCGGTCTTGTGGGTCTCGGCGGAGCCGCACAACTCTCGTTCGAAACTCGGAAACTTCATTCGATTGTCCTTTATTATTGTCGGAGGCAGAGGTTGAGTCCACATCATCTATTACTATTTTGATAGCTTCTCCGTCCGTGGATGAGCCCTGTCTTTTCATCGTCGTCGACGGACTCCCCACCTCACCTTTCTTCGAGTCGGGCACATCCGAAGTGTCCAGGGAAGCACAGGATCGGGGAGTTTGGGGTGTCTTCGCCGTCGTATTATAACTGAAAAAAATATCGTCACACTCCCTCTACATCATACACCCTCTAATTTCAACAGGAACCAACTCTTCCATCAAACGAAGAATGAGGTAACTGAAAGGAGGAGGAGGAGGAAGAAGAGGAGGAGAGGCAACAAATACCTTGACTTTGAATCCTCACATTTTTCCCTTTTGTAAAAAAAACAATTTTAAACGACAAGAGAAAGGGAGAGTCACAGCGGCGGGAGTCTCCCTAGGCTGTACTTTCTCCTCATTACATAGTCCACTCAGGGGCGAGTTGGAAACTACAAAGCCCTTTAGTCAATGTCACGGGCATGTGTGGATGGGGAAGGAGGGAAAGGACAATGATGTCACAATGATGCTGACAACAACAAAATACGGAATGTCACAACCCGGAAAACGTGACAGAGAAAACCGGGAGAAAGGAATGGGAGCTGTCTGTGTTTGTGCGTGTGAAGTGACCATAGTCTCCAGCAAAGTGATGTAAATTCCATGTTTAGAAGGAATTGTGATAGTCACTCACATCAATCACAACAATCAGGTGGTTTCTGCTATTCCTCACTTTATGAAAAATTGTCATTCCCCTTTTCTGAGATTAGTCTTAAGAAAGGATCCTAAATGTTTTCAAAGACGAGATAAACTAAACAGAGAATTTTTTTGCAAGTTTTTAATTTGTGATCTATCATAGCAGAAGCATCAATAAAGTTGAGAAATTTTAAAACAAAATAAATTCAGGGTTGAGAGTTCACAGGAGTTATGGGAGGAAAATTGATGATGAAAAATTAGGGAGGTAAAGCATCTTTTTTACAACAGTCCCCTCCCAACACACACAAAAGTTGAAAAGTTGCGAAAGGGGTTGAGCTTTGGAGATAGGAAAATCAAACAATATGAATGGTGAGCAAACATTTCCCGGACTGAGCTAATTGATGGATAATTTTTCCCAACTCTCCTGTCTCTCTTTTGTGTGTTTGTGCGTGTGTCCCTGTGTGACTCCATGCGGGCGGATATGTACGTTGAATGGTGTGTGTGTGTGCATCTTGAACGGATGAGAAGAAGAAACGCTGAATATTCATAAACTTGTTCAACTTAGCTTCTCATCCTTTCCGGAGCTCAGACCGCTTTTAACCCGACAGCATATTACTATGTAAAAATATGTAGATTATTTTACAATAAAAGCAAACAGTGATACAGGCCTCCCCGGTTATGACGCCACTCATTTCTACATCCCGCTTCTTTATAAGCAACTTCCCTTCTCTTCTCTCTCTCGAGCCTTGAATCAATACGCGAATATAAATTACGACCAAATGAAAGGCTCCTCTGTCCCTCGCTTCTGACTTTCACTTTCTCACTCTCTCTCCCTCTCTCTCTACTCTGTTGTATGTGGAGGGAGGAGGGAGGGTGAGAAAGTTGGAGCCTTGGTTTTTGGAGTGGAGTGTGGGCTTCTCTTCAATTTCTGCTCCTCCGGCCACCCTTAATTTCCAACCATGAATATTCACTGATTGTCCAACGTCAATCGATCAGACTTTTCAGATTCTCACCATCCCCTTTCTCCCTCCACATCACACACACATCTCTACATGGGAATCTGACAATCTATCCAGCCATCTTCTTCCCCGTCTCCCTCACCCATAAATGGGAAACAACTTTATTCTAATTTTTATCACAATTAAAATGTTTACTACGTCTCAAAACGGGACAGTCGAGAGAGAGACAGTTACGTGTGCAATACTTCAAAAGTTGTATTTTGTACAACGATGGATCCTAAAAATGAACGAGAGTCTACTCACGGTCAGTTCAAAGGTCAGTCGGGAGTTTTGGTTGAAAAGACAAAATGTGAGAAGAGGCACATACACACAATATATTACACTTACACTCATGGCATGTGTGCTAATGCTCTGCCATCCATGCAATTTTTCACGGCTATAAAACTAAATTATATATGTGTAAGGAAGGAATGGAGGGACAATGGACCGAGGACAGGATCAGGATACTCTTATGCACTCTCACCAAATTTCCTACGAAACAGAAAATGAAAAGTTTCTACTTTGACAAAAACATGGAGCACAATTTTTCCCCTTCCACATGAAGACTCCGACCAGACGCACACACACGTACACATTACACAGAGAGAAAGCTGGGAACGAAATGGACTGGTTTTTTCTCATGTTTTTTTGTCAGTCGAGGGATCAGGGAAAGGCTAAACTACACAAGCGAAAAAAAGAAATGGGAAGCGTTGGATGAGCCAGAGAGAATGTTTTTTCTCTAGGCATATAATGGAGCAAATAAACTGTAATTGAGATGCTTAACTCATAACATACACACGCACAGGGAGAAAGGACTGTCAATGTCGGTTCGATTTGGGCGGGTGATGAGCGGAAAATATGTGGACTTTGTGTGACTTTGACGAGGAAGAAAATTGAATAAAAAAAATTTTTTCCAAGTACTGGAGGCTATTCCACACATACACACACACATACATACAATACATGATATGTACAGTGAAAGAATCCACGAAAAGTCTTGGACTTTTGTTGGCGCACAAAAGATGGCCCGGGGTTTGGATGCTCGGATAAGAAGT
The DNA here is from genome assembly GCA_009870185.1 of Pygmarrhopalites habei. Taxonomy (NCBI): domain Eukaryota; kingdom Metazoa; phylum Arthropoda; class Collembola; order Symphypleona; family Arrhopalitidae; genus Pygmarrhopalites; species Pygmarrhopalites habei. The sequence continues at coordinate 43,660 of WJFB01000744.1, read as the reverse complement.
CAAGAAAGTGACAAGAAAAATGTTGCACAGCACAAAATCCTCGTTTTGAAAAAGGAAAGAAAAAAGGCTGAATAGGAGGAAAATGCCGTATTTCTTGTAATGATAACCCGGACCAACAATTTTCACTCAAATTGTTAGAACAATGAGATTCAAGTCAATCGACTATTATAAAGAAGTTGAGTCATACAGAAATTCGGATTGTTCTTCCTGCTTTTCAGACCAAGGTCAGGAATGAGGGACTATTAGTAGAGGAGGATTAAGGGTAAAAATACGGTGTCTGAGATCAGCATTTTATCGGAAGGAGAAGGAAGAGCTGATAAAAAGAAGGGGATTACATTTGCACTGATCGGCGTCTCGTATCACTCCTAATGACCAAGTCAGCATTCCCAGTCGTCACATTTTTCACAGAGCCTTGTTGTTGCTGTTGTTGTTGTTGTTGTTGCTGCTGCTGTTGCTGCTGTTGTTGTTGTTGTTTGTCTTCCCTGTCGTTCGTGGCGGAAATTCGTTCAGTATTGGTCTTCTCATTAGCAGCGGCGATTGTATTGTTATTGAGAAGTAAGCTAGTGTCAATGCCGGAACGGAGATCACAAGAGGCTCTGCGTCCCCGATTATTCCCTGCAAACAGTTCAAGACATTAACTCTAGTATATGAACTCAATCCTATGGAGAGTAAAGTGTAGAGCGTACGAGCATGATACATAGACAAGTCAGACATATTATAATTCAGTATGAATCTAATTTTTTGATATGAAATATTATTTCTCTCGCAGTCCATGCCATTCCTTACCGGGTAAATTGAGCGTCCCTTCACTAGCACCACGTTCATAAGAACGTTGTCTTTTGACTGGTCCTTGCTTGGACTTGTTGATGATGGCTTCATTGTTGTTGTCATTATTATTATTGCTCCGGTTGAGGCTGACATCAATGCCCTTGAGAATGTTACTCACATTTGGAATCCCACTATTCACTGCCATGTTGTCTTTCTTCATGATGTCCGTGGAACTTCGGGCTTTCAACTTGTCCTTGTCTCCACCCACATTCAGTCCCAGGTCATGTTGTGAGGCTGCTTGGGAAATACTCTGTGCTTGGAATTTGGCTATATCACGAAGTGGGACGTCCGAGTGACGCCGGACGTCCGACGGCTTGGGTGCCAACAAAAGTACCTCCGTCTCCGAGTCCGCTCGACCCCCTACCCTCAACATCAAACATTTACATTCTTTCACCAATCCTCAAATTTCCCTCCTCACCTCCACTTCCCCATGTGAAAAAACACTTTTTCAAATTGAATGTAATCATTTAATAAAACAAATTGGGTTTTGACCTGCTTGTAGCCGGCGAGCATCAGGTGACTTGCGGACAGTCGTCTCAAACCCGACCCCTTCTAACGCCTCACTTTGTTCTATCCCAGGCTGAACACGACGGGCTATTATGGCTACTCCTCGTCTTCGGCATACACTGCAACGCCATGAAATCTGCAAAAGACAAGAGAAGAGAAAGTCAAGAAAGAGAAAATTAATTTTCACCTCGACATGATAATATTCTCATCGTCATTCCCTCCTCGCTGGACTAAATCACTCTTTTCTCCAATTCATGGAAATATTCCATGAGTCCTGGTTAAGAAAATCCTTTTTTGTCTTTACTTCAAAATCTTTCTTCCCACTCTTCGTGTCTGTCTGTTTGACTGCGTGTGTGTGTGCATGGGAATCTTCGGACGTGAGACACAAAAGGGATTTTTTAGATGAGAGAGGGAGAAAACCACGTTGAGTCTTCCCTCCCATCTCCCACTGTGCCCGGAATTTCCAAGTGTATTCGTAGGTTGAGCACACACACACACATGGAGGAAAAGAGAGGAGGATGTAGTGGAGGACTAGAAGACGGGGCGAATTTTTTTATATTCACCCAGCAAAATGGACCGCCTTGTTTCATACAGAAGACTTTTTAACATTCAACACACGACCCTCCCTCCACTTGAGTTTCTTTAACCAGACACACACACAGTCACAGAGAATTGTCTTTCCTTCCCTCCTCCTCCTCTTTTCTGAGACCCCATAGAACGATTGAAAACTCAATTGAACTCTTGGCACTCCCTATATTTATAACCACAACTGGCTTTTTATGTATGTCAATGAATCCACTCCATTTTTCCAGAATAAAAAAATACAACTGGAATACTCAATGGATAATTAAAAATTCAGAGCCATGTTCCATTAAAAAAATGTAGGACGACACGAGAGGAGTTCGTGGGCGTGGGAGAAAAATTCCCTCCTCTCCTCAGTTGTTCATATCATATGTAAGATAAAGGAAGGCTGATTTGTGCATTAATGTGGAGAGTTCATTTGACTGTTGTCATTACTCTGCTTGAATGATTAGTGTAGAGACAGTGTCAAGTTTTATCCTTGAAATTAATAGCGGCTGTGAGTGACAGAGAGGAGGGAGGGAGGGAGGAGGAGGGATGGAGTCACTTGATGATTTTAATAGCACATGAAACTAAGTTGAGAATTCCTCCTCGTGCCATGCCGTATGACAGAGGATGCGATGAGAGATGTGCATAGGGAGACCCCCCAGTGAAGGGATGGCGTTGACATATTTTCTTGTGCTCCATTTAATCCGTCCCCATATTCCTGTTTCACTAATTTGCCAAGCTTCTTAGACTTTCTCCTCCCTCCCCTCATCTCCTTTATTCTCCCATCGAAACTGTGTGTGCTTTCAAGATACTTTAAATAACATTTTTTGAAGTTAAAGAGATTCATGGAACCACAATTATGAGACTATTAATTAATGAATCTAAAGTCCTTCCTGCCCACAGGCAAGTTGCTGCTAACATCTTTCTCATCATCCCTTTCTCCTCCTCATTTCTTGTATAGAAAATGTCAGGTGAGCCTCTTTTTCTGCTCCTTATCTCTGAAAGATAAGTTACACTTTAAAATTTAACAGTTGTTCCCGCCTTTTTCTGCGAGTTACAGTTACAGAGAAAGGATATTTTCTCCTTCTCCTTGGCAGCTTTTACCAGTTGCGTCCTGCTTGAAATTTTGACGCTATATTCTTACTGTCTGTATACATCATTTCACTTTACATCTTGTGCAAGTCAATGCCTTTCTTCCTTGTTGTCGATTTTACTCTCGTCAACTTTTTCAGCTTCTTTTACTCTCACTTCATTTTCACTTTTCATTCATGATATCCAGACATGGGCCACTTTCTCCCAAACGTTTTTCGAAGAAGAAACATGACGCATGATTAATATGATAATTATTAGCCTCTCTCTCTCTCCTCATGTAGATATTTATGTTTTCGCTGTGAAAGTAGTCCGAGTATCTCAATTCTTTCTAACCTCTCTCCACGAGGAAGAAATATATATGTGTGAGTGGAGATTATGTTCCAATTAAATTAGATGACTGTAGTTTTCGCGATACAGTTCAGACTTAGCATGAATGTGAGGTGAAATTTTAAAAATGTTAGTATTTTGTCATACAAAACACGTACGGGCATAAATAGGTGTAAGAAGGTGAAAGGATAGAATACCTTGTCTAAATCTACACACATAAACATGCATGGTATGTGAGGTGTCAGAATCTAGGACACAGTTTCGAATGATGTGAGCTTGTCCCTAATTTTAACTTTGAGATGTTACTAACAAGGGAGGACTGTAAGGGCCCTTGGCAAATTAATTGGAGCTTATAGGCCACTGATTTCGGAGAAGAGACTAACTGTCGGCGGATCAGTATGAAGCTATTAACTCAACTATGACTTTCAGAGAAAGACAGAAAATAATTAAATAATAAAAACTATTAATGAAATCACTTTGTGTACACACAAGCAAGACATGCATTATTTAAGTATTTCGCCAGTTATTCTTTTTATATTACTTTTCATAGCTTTAATTATTCAGAAAATGCAAGGAGGTAATGTAAGGAAAAAGTTGAACGTTTGTTCGAGGAGGAGTTGAAGAACTGGACTGATTAGTAAAGTAGTCCGAGAGATAGTAAAAAGGTACACTCACTCACACAATCATGCAGACATTACAGAACAGATTCGTCATGATTTACGTATGTTTACCCAAGGTATTATTATTATCTTACCAAGGGAACAATGCTTGACACATACAATATAATTGAAAGTTAAGCGAGGCTTACCTAAGGTGAAGCTTGACTATAATTATTCGAGTCGAGTAAGGTCCAGAAGTAGAAGATGAATGCATACGATTGTAGTTTGTCCTTAGCTCACGAAGGACACACCTGACCCTTTATAGCAACTCAAAAAATATCCTCTGAGCTCTTATTCCCGCGCGGTCCCTCACAAACTCAGTTGTTTTTTGTCACGACAAGGCACACCAGCCTTTTTTATTGCGGTCCCGTAAAAGAGTTTTTTCATCTTTTTTATCATGGTCGGTCAACAACCAGGATCCGGGAGTAAGAGGTAAGGATTTCATTAATTAATATTAATATAAACAAGGGTGTGGAGAGTGAAAATGTGTGATTTGGAGCTCCATTAAAAGAAAAAAGAGGAAGCGTACTTGATTTGTATATTTTATGAAATTTTTTACAATACCGTCATAATTGTGACAGAGAGTTGTGGACTTCGTGAGCCCCTCTCATGGTATAAAAGTGGACATGACATGGAGCTCCGCTGTTAGCCAATGTATGGCCATCTTCAACTTTGTGGAGATTTCTCATAAAATGATTTTTCATTTTTGTCTTTCTTTTGTCCCGACGAGACGACCGTCTCAAACGAAGCGCCGTTGGGGACGTCCACAAAAGGGAGAAAGAATGCCAAGGCAAATCAAAAGACGAAAGAGTCTAATTTGAGCTCCCTTCCGAATTCGGATAATAATAATATTCAAAATGAAGAAAATATCCAGTCTTTCAGCTCGGGTATTCGAGACTTGCCTACTCTTGAGAGCATCGCAAAGAAGCGTAAGTACCCCACGAAGTGGTGGCAAAGCAAATTATTATTCATTTGGAGCTCAATAATTTTTATTCATTTTGTACCATGAAAGAATATTTTCTCATACAAATGTATATTGTATGTACCATTGTAGAAGCTGCCCAAGATAGTATTTTGGATAAGTTGGCTCGGTTTCTCGATCAAGAGGATAGTGATATGGAACTCCTTGACAATAGTGAAGAGGATAATAAAGAAGAAGAGGATGTTGATCCTGCTGATTTACTACTCAAGAGAAGGTGGTGATGATGAGCTATAAGGAGCCTTTATTGACATATTGAACTCCAACAATCAGACAACCGAATATGGAGCTTCATTAACAAGTAATGTTGCTGATTCTTTGATGAGATGTATTCAACATGATGGCCCCAAGGAATTGAAAGATAATATGAAGGAGTAAATCAAAGTTCCCGAGAATGCCAAATTATTGGGAGCTCCAAGGTTTAACCCACAAGTTTGACGAGCTTTGGATATGAAGTGCAAGATCAGTGATGGAAAGTTGTCGTCCCTCCAACAACATCTTAGTAAGGCAATGGTCATTCAGGGTCGTGTCATGGACAGTGTAGGAGAGCTCATCAAGGACAAGAAGATTGAAATGGAGGATTTGGAAAATTTAATTCGCCCACTTATGCTCGCTGCTTCTGAAATTGGTCAGGCACATCGGGAGTTCAGTAATAAGAGAAGAGTAAATATTAAATCAATCTACTCTCCAGTTGCTTCACTTTGCTACTCAACAATCTCTGTCACGGAACTCCTATTTAGAGATTATTTTGAACCAGATCTCAAAGCAGGCACATAATAATGTTTAAATTATAAACACAAATTATTACGTGATATACATGGGAGCTCCCGCAAATTAAATGTATATATGTTATAATGATATAGCAAATGCTACATCAAAACTGACGCAGCCTTCAACAAGAGGCAACAACAATCGTTCTCATCTTTACAAGAATCAGAGGGGAGGTTTTCAAAAGAAGAATTTTCAGTCCTCAGGTTTTTCAAAAATCTTTTCAACGCCTCGAGGAGGAAGAGGCTTTCAAAAATCTTACAGAGGAGCTCCAAAGAATCGTCAACAACAAAACCAACAGTGAAAAAAGTTAGTTTATGTAAACAAATGTATATTGTTAATAATAATAAGATAGGAGCTGCTAGTGTTAAATATGCAGGTAGACTAAGTGATTATATAGATCAATGGAAGATTATAACTGATGATACATATATTTTAAATATTATTAAGGGATATGAGATTGAGTTCAGTTCTCAACCATTTCAATATTTGGAACCGAGATCCAAGTTTACAAAGTCGGAGGAAATTATAATTAATGATTGTATTAAACGGTTAATTTTAATAGGAGCTCTAGAACAAGTTGAGGATTGGGAGGGACAATTTTTATCCAAAATATTTACCGTCCCTAAGAGTGATGGAACACATCGGTTAATTTTAAATTTGAAGAAATTAAACAAATTTGTAGAGTATAAACATTTTAAACTTGGGGATTATGGGTCTGTTTGTACTCTTTTGTCCAACGGAATGTTTCTGAGCTCCTTAGATAAACAAGATGCGTATTATTTGTTAAATATTCACAAGTCCAGCAGAATATATTTAAGATTTAGATTCAGAGGAAAACTGTATGAGTTCACTTGTCTCCCATTTGGTTTATCCTCTGCCTCACGTATATTTACTAAAATTATGAAGCCAGTGGTAGCTTGGCTTCGAGGTAATGGACATTTAATTGTCATTTATCTAGATGATTTTCTAATTGGAGCTCTATTAAGACAAGATTGTGAACGTTCAGTGAAGGAGTGTGTAAAATTATTAGAGAGACTAGGCTTTTTAATAAATTTCAAGAAATGGGTTCTAGTTCTATCAACTAGAATTGAACATTTAGGTTTTGTATTTGTATAGTATAAGTATGACCATTGAATTAACCGAAAAGAAACGTACAAAATTAGGAGCTCTTTGTCAATCAATTTATTCAAAATCTAGTATACAGATACAAGAACTTGCTGAATTTATAGGAAGTTTAATTGCAGCCTCACCAGCTTTGCCTTTTAGTCTTTTATATACGAGGCAATTAGAATTTGAAAAGACTGGAGCACTCTTCAAGAATCAAAATAATTATAATGCAGTAATGGTAATATCAGATGAGGCTAGAGAGGATGTTGTATGGTGGCAACAAAGATTGAGCTCCTGGGTGAATAAAATTAGTTCAGATAATTATGACGAAGTAATGGAGACTGATGCCTCATTGAGTGGATGGGGGGGCCATTGGTCAGGTCGAAGAAGTAGAGGTCATTGGACAATGGAAGAAAGACTCTTGCATATAAGTATATTGGAGCTCCTAGCTATAGAGAGATTGTTGCTGTCATTTGAAACGGTCTTATATAACAAGAGAATTTTGTTGAGAGTAGACAACACAGAAGCTATCTCATACATTAACAAATTTGGGGGGTGCAGGGCTCCAAATTTACATTGTTGCCAAGAGGATTTTTAAATGGGCGGAGCTCCATGGTATAGATTTAACAGCATCATATATCAGTAGTAGTGAGAATGCGATTGCTGATTATGAATCTAGAGCTCACATAGACGAATCAGATTGGAAGTTAGATAAGCCAACTTTTAATAACATGTAAAAATTTACATTTTTATCCAACCATTGATTTGTTTGCAAATCATTTGAACACACAATGTGAGAATTTTATCGCCTGGCATCCAGACCCGGGAGCGCAATATATCGATGCAATGACAGTATCGTGGTCGAGTAGGGATTTTTACGCGTTTCCCCCTTTTTGTCCAATACCCAGAGTACTGAGGAAAATTAAACATGATAGGGCGAGAGGTGTTGTAGTAGTGCCATGGTGGCTCACACAAGTATGGTTCCCAATTTTTAAAAATATGATTGATGGGGAGCTCTTATTTTTTGGTCCAAGTGATTCATTACTCAAATCATTTTATGATTCTAGCCCTCATCCTCTCTCGAGCAAATTAATATTGGCAGCAGCAATTTTATCAGGTCAAAACATTTAAAAGGAGGTTTCTCGGAAGATTTGACCAGGGTTCTTGTATCATCATGCTCTAGTAATACACAAAAACAATATAATATGTACTTAAATAAGTGGAATTTGTTTTGTAATGAGCTCCATATATGTAACACTGATAGTAATGTAATATTATACTTGAATTTTTAAATAAATCATATAAAGAGGGGCTTGGATATAGCAGTGTAAATTCTGCCCGCTCTGCTCTCTCAATATTTTTACCACCGATTGAGGGGCTTGCTATTGGAGTTCATCCTACAATAAATGATTTTGTAAAGGGGATCTCAAAGTTGAGACCTCCTAAGCCTAGGTATAATAATGTTTGGAATATAGATAATGTTTTGAATTTATTTAATTCATGGAAGAATAATGATGAATTAGAGATTAAGGAGCTCAGTTATAAACTTATGGCCTTATTGGCGATAATTACTGCTCATAGAATACAAACCTTAAGGTTTTTTAATGTAAAAAATATATCCTATGATAATGACATTCTAGTTATTAAGATTCCTAATATGATAAAGACAACGAGACCTGGAGCTCCTCAACCAATGTTTAGAATTGAAACATTTGAGAATACAAAATTATGTGTTTTGGGAGCTCTTCGAAGATATATGCAAGTTACGTCCTCATATAGAAAAGATGATGACTTATTTTTAAGTTTACAAAGACCCTATAAGCCAGTGTCAAATGACACAATTAGCCATTGGCTAAAGAATTGTCTAGAACTAGCGGGAGTGGATGTGAATATTTTCAAGGGTCAATCATTTAGACATGCTTCCACATCAAAAGCAAATTCTAAAGGTTGTAACATTATGGATATATATAATAGAGCTGGTTGGTCTAGGAGCTCCAAGGTTTTTGGAAAATTTTATAATTGTCGTATTCGAGATGATGAATTTCAAGATGCTGTATTAAGTACTTGAGCTCTTATGTGAATAAATAAAATAAATGTACTTTAAACAGCTACAATCGTATTCATTCATCTTCTACGGATGAGACCGTTATCGACGAATGAATAATGCAACGTTTTAACATGAAGTCGAATACTCAAGTTAAATTTATTTGCCTCCAGAAGTTTATTGATTTTTCTTCAGCTACATTGCTTTCCAATTGCAGCGCAGTGTAAAGAGGAGACGCTGTCATCTGTGTGTATGTGTGTGTTGTTTTGGACACAACTATGTGTAAATTTGAGAACTCCTTATCTTTCAATCTCTCTGTTTTGGTCATAAAAGTCAATTTATTGCGGCCTTCTTAAACGAGGTTTTACATGATAGTCTCCCTTGTAAATGGCCATAAGGTTAACCAACAAAACTTAAGAGACGGAGGAGAGTGTCAAATTAAATACATTTTAATTTTCCACTATTTTCTGGATTTTCTGGATGAGCCAAGAGGTTCCTGGACCAAGAAGAAAAGCCACATAAACTTGTTTCTATGTGTACAAAAACGAAAGTATTTTTTTGAAGCCTTTTCAAATTTTTGAAAAATGTATTCTGTACTTTTGTAACTTCCATTTGTATGTTGTGGAAGTGAGAGAGTGTGTGCCTCTATTCCTGGAATAGTACAGTAGGTAAGAAATCATTTTATTCCTTTTGGAGGTTCTCCATTCTGACTCTGAATTGGAGAGAGAGGACTGCCGAATTCCTTGATGATTAAAGGACTTGATAGCTTAGAGAAAAGAAAGTCCACAGGGTGAGTTGAGGGAGAAGGAGAAGCTACAAAAAATAGCGATAGACTTTACGTCAATAAAGAAGGGTAGATGAAGAAGATGACTGAGGAAGGGGCTCTATAAATTCTAGGAAAATGAACTCGGTTCAAATTCAAAAACCTGTATTTGTTTGTGCGTGCCTTTGAGTTCTGGAGAAAGGGAAAGGAGGAGAAGGACGTAAAAGGAAGAGAAAAGGTCATATCATAATGTAGATATAGCCTTTTCCAATTGCATATAAAATGAAATGAAATTGTTGACCTCATTCATTGTATGTGTGTGTATGTGTGTGCCTTCAAAATGGTATGGCATAAGGGGAATAAGCGTGATGCGCATACTTTGGATTTCTCCCATCCGATCCCTACTCCTCTCCTCCGGTGTGCTTTCTCCGTGTGTGCTTTATTCCTACATGCATACGTCCTACTGCATAGCATATACATATGCATACTTTTAAGGGATCTTCAAATCCAAGAATTGTTTAGAGATCAATCCAAATGCTTCAATTTATTGCTGTGGAAAAACCATGCTCAAGGAAAATTACATTTTCAACTCCCTCTCTCTCTCCTCTTCCTCCATTTTGAAAAAAATCCTCAAAATTAGAACTAGGGCAGACGTTACACACAGGAAATTTTTACTCGTGTATTTACTACTACGGGGGAAGGTAGTATCCATGGGGGTGGAGGAGGGACTCATGTTTGATAGATTGAGAATCCCCTCCTCTTCTCCTTTTTATTTTATTCCACGTCAGAGAATATCTGTCAAATAATAGAAAGCTGTTCAAGATGGATTGATCGTTATTTTTATTATGCGTCCCTCGTTCCTGACCTCCAAGGTCTTTGCAAGACTTTTCCACCTCCTCCTCCCCGCTTTACTCGAGTCACAAGTGGTCAAGTTTCGCAATTTCCCTGTCCCTTCTCTTCTCCTCTCCCCTCTCTCTCTCTCTCCACACACACACACCAACCACGCACACTGGGAGAAATATACTCTCTCTATTCATACGCTCCGCAATGAGGGAGTTTGCTCCAGGAATTTATTTTTTGTTCTTTTCCTCTCACTCTTTATATCTCCTTTGACCTCCTCTCAATCTACTCCTTTTCCTGCAATATGGGAGTAGGGCGGCCTTGATGGCAGACTCCATGAAAATTCTCAATGTAATTTTGTAGAGGGAAGGAAGAATATGGTCGTGAAATTCAGGAGGAGTAGGGAAAGGGAAAGGGAAAGGAATCATCAAAAAGAGGGAAGGAACAAGAAAAATTCAAAGGGGGAGACAAAGAATTCAACTCAATTCATTTACGTCATTTCTTTTCCCATTCAGTCTGAGTCCATCTCTCTTTATTTTTCTCTTTCTCTCTATCCCTATGTGAATGAGTGTATCTGTAGGTTCGGCTGATGGATTGGAATGTTTTAGATGGATCTCTTCGACTTCATTCCTCTCCCTTCCTCTCCCTCCCTCGCACTTCTCTTTTGTTCAAGGACAAGGAGGTAGCATAACACAATAAAAAGACAATAAAGACCCATAGCTAACATGGCACTTTGAAAATATTTGTCTCGTACACCCAAAGTGCCAACATACATACACATACACTCACTCACTTCTACTCTTCATATTCAAAGACAGAGTGAACGAATGAACTCAGGATTCTTTGTACTCCCTTCTCTTCCTACCCGAAGTGCAGTGGAGAGAGAGAGAGAGAGAAAAGATGTACGTCGCACACACAACACCTTTGAATAGCCATGAATGGCTTCATTTGACAGTCACCCAGGAGTCAACTCAAAATATTGACAAATATTTTGCAAAATCAAACTCAGTCTGAGACACTCACACAAGTTTGTACACCTCATCCATGTTCAATGCATCAACTCTGAACTGAACGGCATCAAACTATCCACCCCCAACTTTCCATCCCACTGACTTTCCAATATGAATAATAAAGTTACACACAACCCACTCTGCTTATCCTTTCACTGAAAGGCTTTCACTCTCCCGGAATATTGTCAAGGAAGAAATTTTATTGACTCTTCAATAGTCTCCAAAAGAAAGAAAAATTATTTGAACAACTTTTTTTTCTTTTTTACTACTTCCTTCTTTTCTCCTTTGTCTTTAACGTTCTGTGGAAAGTAGTCGGAGTTGTTTAGGCTAAACATCTTTTTCATCCATACTTTCACCTTCATATAAATTCTCCTTGCTTAGTTCTCAAGTGGGTAATCTAATTAGAGAAAATACGGTACACCACCTGTAGACTAAATGTTGTCTAATTTAGAATTTTTCTTATTAAGTTGAAAGTTTCAATAGTCTGTAAGGTAAGTGGAGATTAAAATGTTGCTTTCGGGTTGCATTGTACTCTGTTCACTGACAAGAAGGGAAGGGAGAATGACGAGTAAAGTGTGCAAAATTGAACCTGACTCTGGTGGAATTACGACTTATAGTAAGTAGGTCAAGTTCATGGAATAATTGACATAATTAATAGAGGTGTATAGTGTGTGTGTGTGGGGTGAGGGAAGTATAATCCTCATTCGAATTTGACGATTTCCCTGTCACACAGACTACAATGTAGAGTGAGTGAGAGTGCGTGTGTGTTGGGCTCTATACTCGTCTCCATAGAATTATTATCGAGGGATGGATATTCACTTAAGCGAGAGAATGTGTGGTTCGTAATGTACATAATGACAAGGACAGTTGTATATATGTGTGTAGACTGCATCCTATAATAATAATAATAATAGAACACACACACACACACGGGTGAAGGTTGTTGTTGTTGCTGGAGGTGTACACCTTCATCGATCCACCTCTTTCAATCTCTTTGTGTGTGCCTGTGCCTGCATTGTCGTGGAACTTGAGCCTTGAAAGACAATGGGATGACTCACATGCACGTCTCATCCTTGTGTGTGTGTGTGTCTAGATGTGCATGTGTGCATTTAGGTGTGTCGTTGCTCATAACTGCTATTAACTTTCCACGAGAGCAATCCCTATTTCGATGGGGGAAAGTAAGGAGGAGGAAGTGTACACATTGCACCGGATTAACTTTCACTCAAGATCCATGTTTTTCTCCACACAACTCTCTTCCGTCGATGCGATAGGATGCAACCCACTCACAGCACAAGAAAGGGTATTCCGACTACAAAGTCGTCTTCATTCCCACCCAACATCCAACACACCATATAGAATAAACAAAAGAAGAGAGAGAAAAAGAAAAATTATTTTTTGAACCTTCTCTCTCATTTTTCTTCTCTGTCTTGTCATCTCATAGCCTCCAGCTCAAGGCTTCCTTCATGGAAATTTAATTTGATTCAATCCTCCTAATGCATCTATCTCTCCAGCCTTCGACTCTCCCACCATCAAAATCCTCAACTCAAGACTCAACTCCCTCCCTTTCTCTGTACTTTCTCTACGATATTTCCCAGATTTGGCTTTTTGTCCTTTTGTTTACAAACATTACAAAAAAATTGTCAATGCATCGGGATAGTCAGGGGCGGAAAGTGAAATTATCCTGGATGTCAGTGTGCCCATTTTGTGGAGAACAAAGAGGAAGGGACAAAGAATCAATAATTAAAATGGTCGAAAATTTGGAAATATGAAACTTTGTCTCCTCTCCCTGTGTCTTTGTATGTGTGTGTGTGAGAGAGAGAGAGAGAGAGTTTTAAAAAGGATTCCCATTTTCAGGTTCGTTACATCGTCCGTCGTCGTTAGGAGGAGGAGGAGGAGAGGGACTGGGGTTCACTAATGAGTTGAGACATCATCCTATGTTCTGGCCATTATCTTCCCAACAACGCTTCGTGTATTATTATCCAAAGTTTTCTTTCATGTATTCTCCCACAATATATGCACTGGAAATACGAGAGAGAGAGAGAGTGAATGTGTGTCATATATGAATACATGCACCATGGATTAAGTATATTTGGGTAAAGCTCTTGATCTACTCAATAAATTCTCATTGAATCCTCTCAACTCATAGCCTACGTTTCGAAAGTCAATAACCTTTTATGAATTCTCCTCCTCTTGTGCAAAATCACTCCACCTCCTCCACCCAAAAGGCACAAGCACACACACACACACACTTTAAAACTGATTAATTATGAGAGTCAGGAATTGTGCACACGGGCAACATATTACCAATTGATCCATTCCTCTCTCACGCCCCCTCCCTAAACTTATTTACCAATATAATTAGTGACCGATTCTCTTCCTCCGTTCTATGTATAGTCAACCAGGACAATTCACACACAGACATTATGAGGCATAGCTTGTATTTACTCATTTCCCTTATCGTAACTAAAAATCTAATTTCCCTCTCCCGCATCCCCACACCCCCAATACTAATCTTTTAGACCAACACGGGAGAGCCGAGTGAGCGTGTGTGTGTGTGTGTGTTGGAAAATAATAATAATTAAGCTATAAAATGATTTACTTCTTTCCTATGTGGTTCCAAGTTGAACTGGAGGGTGGAAATTAATGTGCAAAGTCCACACAGAGTTGTAGGTGCATGCAATCCACACACACACACACACACACACACACACACACAGAGAAAGTCACTTTCTCCCTCCCAGGAGTTATGGGTGGTGGTGGTGAAGTGGGACACCTTGGCATTGAACTTTTTCCCAGTTAATTGCACAGAAAAACCGCCAATTTTCTCCATGATTAAACGTTTTGAATGCAAGGCACGTGGGGATGACGGAGAGAGTCGGGTAAGTGGGAGAGGAGGAAAGGAGGGGCTAGGAAGCAGGAGAGTATGCAAGACGATGGCCAAAAGGGCCACTTCGAATGGATAGAAAAAGGCAAAAAGTATAGACATATATTCTCAAGGAAAAACCTTTCTCTTTCTTTCCCTCTCCCTCTTCCTCCAGGAACACAGCATAGTGTTCCTAATTACGGTGCAAAATCTGGAAAAGCTCTCTAGCGCAAATGTGAGCTCCACACCACGCTAGATTAGAGAAAGGAAAGAAGAGAACGAGAGAAAAAATCAAACTGATCATGGTCTACCCACCAACTCATTTCTATTGTGTCCAGTACAAACTCACCCACAACCTCAACGTATTTTTTGCAATATTCAAGCACAAGGAAAGTCTTCATGAGCTCCTTCCACCATCCTCCTCGAATATTCACAAAACCAACTTTCTTTTTACGATGAGGCCAAAGGGGGATTTAGCAGCACTGTATATTGTTTTTTCTCAGCCATTTTGGACGTTCAGTGCACTTTTAGCAATTCTTACACCCACCCCAAACATAGTCAATATTAATGAGTCACCTGACACCCACCTCACCCAACTTTCCCTTTATCCCCACCGATTTGTTTCACAAATCCACATCCAAGGGGATTGTTTGTGAAAAAGAGAGAGAGATGGAGAAAGAATTTCCCATATCGTTACTTTCCATGGAAATTTTTTGTTTTTATTTTGGAATTAACTCGTAACGGAGCCTCACACATTTATATAAACCCGCTTACATTGTGAGTAAAATAGTTTTTACTTGTTTCTCCCTCCGTCCGTCATGTCTTAGCAATGTTTTTGAGCGAGGGAAAAGAGGGAGAAAGTTGGGAGTGTGTGGAAGACACAGGCAGGAAGAGAGAGGGAGAGAGAGATGGACTACAAAACAAGTATTTTGAGAAAAGTTTTGAAAATTACGAGGAAATTTATGAAAGGGAAGTTAATCAAGCGGCAGAATCTCGTGCATTTATCTTTGTTTCTCATGATTTATACGATGGGGAAAACGTGGTTGACTTGTATCTACACTTTGTGTGTGTGTGTGTGTGGATGAAGAGACCTCCTTTTCCTCTTCCAAACAGAAGCTCTCCTCCAAGCAGAAGCTCCAGACTCCCGGTCTTTCCGCTCTGTGGCTGGAGAGTAGGGCACAATGTGAAGAAACAGTTAATGCCTTTTCAGACAATTTTTTGTCAGGGGAGGAGGGGAAGGGGTTCCTCTCACATGTTGCTCGCATCAACGCTGATTTACGAGGTCCTTCCCTCCTTCCCCCTGCATTATCCCTCCTGGAATAAGTTTTAAAGGTGATAGTAATTATTTAAACCTGTAAGTGCATATTTTTCATCCCACCCCATCTCCCACTCCCCCTCCCCTTTGTCTACTAATTATGTACCGAGTCTCAAGTTTAGTTAAGCCAACACAGCAGGATGAAGAGGAGAAGGTGATTGTATACCATTTCCATGGAGGTTATAGTCCACATGAAAAATTTCTTGTAATTTATTCATGAACAAGTAAAAACTTCACACACGCACACACACTTTCTCTCTTGTACTTTCCCCTAATTGCACCCCCTTCTCCCCTTTAAGTTAAGACTGTCTCTAATTTGGTTTCCTGGAAAAAACTGAAAAATTTTTTTTGTAGAAGAGGTATAACTTCAAAATTGATTTTCTCTACTTTCTCGTTGAGCGAGAGAGTCCGTTCGCTTTCCTTTTTAGAAATTTTAGCATCCCTGCTTTGGATGGGTGTCCCTAGTCTTTCTTTTTTATGTAAATACATGTATATAATATATCTCGATGGATATTCCAATTTTGAATTGAATTTCGTCCTCATGCGACATTTTACTCCTTCATATTTTATTCTGGTCTGGGATAAGGAGAAAGTTTTTTATTCTTTGAATAATTAATTAATTGCATCATTTTTCTGAATGGACATTGATACTTTTCCTTTTGAAAATCAAACGAGGATCCCTTCTAATTCTCCGCATTCACAATATCTCTACATGCTTCTTCCCACATTCAGTCTGAATAATTTTTCCGACTCTGTATCGTATAAATGTGGAATTGACATCCAAGAGAACCTCGTAGAGAAAGGAAAAAGGGAAGGAGAAAGTATGAAGAAAATTTGTACAGGATTTTCTCCAAAAAAAAATTTTTCTGTATAGATCTCGTAATTTGAGAAAATATAATATGATTAGTGTCACATATGAACACACACATATATATAGGTGTACATACATGTACGTTTTTACAAGAGGATGTGCATAGAAATTTTTTAGCGCAGTTAAAATTTGGTTGAAGCACTCCACAGAATACACGAACACACACACACAGGGAGGGGGAATGTGGGAAGGGAGATAGAGAATGAAAAAATCGATATTCCGTCTAAAGCTTGTAGTAGCTAACTGTGTATAAAGCCACTCATGAAAATGATGAGATTAAATTGAAACGTGGAAACAAAATCCGAGCTTCCCTCTCATC
Source organism: Pygmarrhopalites habei (assembly GCA_009870185.1). Taxonomy (NCBI): domain Eukaryota; kingdom Metazoa; phylum Arthropoda; class Collembola; order Symphypleona; family Arrhopalitidae; genus Pygmarrhopalites; species Pygmarrhopalites habei. Next base: position 26,798 of record WJFB01000744.1, on the reverse strand, counting down.
AGCATGAATAGAGAGGGGGGGGAGGGGGAAGGGGGGACGGAGGAATAGGAATTGGAGTAGGTAGACAGAGGAATGAATATTTCTTTCATTAGACTTTCCGCCATCCCCAGCAGAGTCCCTACCCCTCCTTCCTCCTATTTCAAAGTCAGAGCAGGGAGAGGCAGACACACACACACAGAAAGAGAAAGGAGAGTTCTCAGGGCTCTTGCAATCATCCTCAACCACTCTTTAAATAAAAAGTACCTATTATTCGTTGCCCCATTCAAAATCCAAACTATTTCCTAGTTCCCATTCCTCCTCCTTCTACTCTTGTACATACGAAACCACTTTGTACAGTCTCTTCCCTCCTTCTCCTCCTCCTCTGTCTGTGGATCTTTGGAGAAGGAGCAACAATAGCCATTTCTCTATCTATTAGGTTGAGTGGCAGTGTGGAGCCCTTTTTGGTTTTCATCACATTGCCGGATTATTAATTTTGAAAATCCATTCAGATTTCTTGTCAGGAACAGAAGGGAGAAGGAGGAGTCGCATCATGTGGCTTCGATACCGTGCAGCACACGCACACACAATTTCAATGCAATGTGGAACTCCAACCAATGTGAAACCACAAACCCCCATACGTACGTTCTCTCTCTCTCTCTCTGACTGGGAGGGCTCCAGTTCAGAAATTCAGAATGAAGGGAAGACTAGACAGGGGAAAGGGAGATCTAAAATTAAATTATGGTATTAGCCTTCCTATTTAGTATCATTTATTTTCACAGAAGGCCACACAGTTTGTTTGGGCGCAAAGTGGAAAACACAACTCTACTTTCACCCACCTCTGCCTCTCCCTCTCTCTGCTTTTGTATAGTCATTGATATGGAATGGATGGATGGACGAGCAGAGGTTCCAAAATCCAAATTGTAATTGTTTCTCTCAAGTAAGTACACACACAAGTCCAACCACAGACACACACTCCTAGAGAGAGAGGAAGAGAGGGAGGGAGGGAGAGACAAAAACTGGGAGGAGATCCAATAACTCGGCAGGTCAAGCATGGCCATGCTTTATATTTTTGTGGGAGAGAGGGAGAGAGTGAGCTTTTTCAAAATATTGGATTATAGAGGATTAATTTTCATTCAGACTCCTACTCAGCCTTGCACATTGGATGAGTCAGCTGAAAACCTACTCATCCCTTGTGTCTTTCCATTTGAGAGAGAGAGTGGAAAATATTAGTCGTGAGGGAGTGTGGACGGCATCAGAAAAACGTATTGGATTTCATTATTAGTCAAAATTGTTTTTATTTGAAAGGCCAAAGACGAGAAGAAGGGATTTTTATATACAATAACAATTAAAAATTGAGTGAAATTGGCAAATACCAATTTTTTCCAATTTTATTTCTTAAGAATCTCTATAAAATTTTCATACTCTCAGAATTTGTAATTATTTCAGAGTGTACAAAGTAACAGTAACACGGTCATGACCCTCTCTTCACCGTCCCTCATTTCCACACGACAGGTTTGTCTGTCTTGACACGGAGTGTCTGAAGTGAATGAGGGCGAGGGGGGGGGGGGGAGAAACCTGGGTCAGTCCACTCAAGATTCTTATCCAAGTCATGCCCGCCACACACACACACAGGCACAGGGGAAGGCTGGGGGAATGAGTACACAAGGGGAAAGCTTTCTCCTCGTCTATGGATGCAACACGTGTTAGATGCCCAGCCTAGCACAAAAAAGGGAAAGACACGAGTTCCCCATTTTCACTCTCCTTTCTCCCATCCATAATGCTGACTTATGAGCCCAGTTTTTTTGTGGGTCATAATTTCAGACATGGACTGAATGTTCTGTGGTGGTCCTGAGGGGAGAATGAAGAGGAGGGGAACTTGTCAAATTTATTTCTCCATTCGACATCCTTGAAAAGCTCTTTTTACATACTTTCAATTGGTTCTTCCTATGCATAGCAAAATACAAGAGGGACATTCATCTTCCTCCTCCCCTGCCTTTTATTTTGTAGGTTTCATACAATTTTAATGGAAAGAGCTGCGAGGCCGGAAGCTCAAAATTTTGGCCCTCCATCTGCATAACTCTCTGACACACACACACACGACTAACACACAAGCTGATGGGATGAAGGGGATGAAGAGTGTGTCTCTTTTTGTGTGCCAAGTGATCGTCACGAGGATCTACCATATGGATATGCTTAGGCTACTCTCTCCACCAAAATACACTTGTGTATGAACTTCACGTTTGCCCTTCCTCTCCCTCTCTGCCTTGCACATATTGTACGAGGCTGGGATGGAGGCTACAGCTACAGCTACACTACTACTTATCTTTATTATCATTGCCGAGGCTCAGTGTCCGCGAGACCCAGGACGAGGCTTTACTTGCCCTGTCATGCTATGTCTTGTCTCTCCTTCCCTCCCGTGTAAACATTCCAGCCACATCCAAATGAAATAATTTTATAGCTCACACTGTCTGTCACCCTATTTCATATTAGAAAAAGTGAACCTGTCCACTTTCTCCCCTTTCCACAAAATGGAACAACACACGCAGAGACTGAGATTAAAATTTCCACAACAGTTCCATCTCAACATTAGAAAGAATTCAAAAAAAATTATTCTTTTTCCACCATTATTATTTGAGATGAAACTTAAATACAAATTAAGATATTTCTCTGCCCATTCAACTTTGTCCTAGTATCAACTGACCGTCCTTTTGTGAACAGTGAAAATGAAAGTGAAATCAGGGGTAATAAATAAATGTGCAGTTAAAACTGCCAAGGGGAGTTTGTGTGTGAAAATAAATTTGTTAACTATGTTTGATGGTGTGATGCTCGTGTTGACTCGGGATGTAACATCACAAATTGATGTGTTCAGACTAGTATAGGGAAGAGAGTTGGATGGGTGTATTGACTGAGACTGTGTTCAGAACTGGAATCATGATGATGAGTTGCTGAATAAAATGTACAATTAAAGTGGGGCTCCTAAATTGTGAAAGCTGGGATGGGAGGGGAGAGCGTCAACAGTGGATGGAGTGTTTCAAAATAGAAGGATGACTGTGTTCGATACAGTACAATTGGAAAGAGAGTCGAGTGGGCGGCCACGCATTCAAACTCTTGCCATTAAAATCCAAAGTAGCTCTTCATCATCATTTCGATTTCAATTCTGGAAAGACTGACGTGAGAGCATCCAGACACACACAGACACACAGGAGGAAAGGGTGTTGTGGATGTTACTAAATGCAAACAAACAAATGTAGACTACATTTATTTACATTTAAATCTCATTTGGCCTAATCGAAAGTTAAATGGCAAGTCAACTGGAAATTAGCTCTACACTCATCCTCACCTTTCCAGAATATCCGAAAGCAGATTCCCAAACATGGAAGAATCATCCCGTTGACACGTCGTTTCCTCCCTTCTCATTCCTCACCCTCCATTCTTCTCCATTTCAAATATGCTGTCATGTCAAGTCTTACAAATGGCTCTGATAACAACTGATCCTGGAAAAATATATATACTCTCTCTTCACCTCCCCACTCCATCCTTGACTCTCTCTCGTTGTCGTTGTACAACCTTAAGCTCTGAACATGTTGGTTCAAACATCAACTTTACATGACTCTTCTGTCTTGTTTCCTGATTTTATCCTACACATTCTCTTTCGTGTACAACCGCCCTGTATAATGCGTGTGTGTGTGTTGGATATAAAAAAAACCTGGGGAAAAACTCGGGGAATCGGAAAGAAAAGGATGACATTTGGGGAAATGCATGCGTACACTTTTCCTCAGCTTTTCCTCCCTGTCGCATTTATTTTATCACGTAACCCAATGTACACTTTCTCCCTCCCCTCCCCTCCCCACCGTCTACTTTCTCCTCCTTGTTCCTTGTCCTCAGTCCCTACACATCCCAACCCATCGACGTGCAATTTTTCCGCCCTCTCTCACTTTCTCTCGCTCTCAAGATTCTCAGCTTTTCCTCTCTCTCTCCCTACATGTATACAACTTTCTCTATCTGTCTCTTTCCTCTCTGTCTGTCTCACATTCTGCTATACAGTGGAGAGAGCTGAAGAGGAAAAAAATTCGTATATACATACAAGAAGGAAAAAGAAAAGCTTTTAGTTGAGGCGAAGAATATTTTTGCCTGACTCCTCTCTCGCTCTCTGTCTTCTCTGACAGTATAAGCCATCCTCTCCAATTGCATTCATCCATCCATGCGGTCGCATCTCATCTCATTGCTTTCAAATTGTCTCATCTTCTTCCTTCCCTTCGTTTATCTGTATGCACACACTTTCGTAGTCAGCCTCGACGCTCTCTCTCCCTTCGCACACCTAAGCTCTTTACTTGTGTTCACACTCTTGTCCTCCCTATACTCCTTTCTCCCTCTTTCTCTTGTGTACACACTTTTTATATATTTTTAAAAGTCTTACTCTCAAAAAATGCTTCACTCCATTATGCTCCTTGTGTTCCTTGTACCTACCCACACACACACAAGATATCCACATGCAGGGAGATGGTTATTGTTTCCTCATCCCAGTTTGACTTTACAGCTCCTTTTGTGACAAAAGAGGGAGGAGGAGAAGAGAGAGAGAAAAGTTATTTTTGCAAAGGTGTACGTCAGCATCCATCCTCCCTAATCCCACCTTGATTTCTCCCAACACAAAGCTTCTTTTGTATACCTCAAACCACACACGCACACACACAAGCACACAGGGAGAGGGAGAGACCATACATCTAAAAATTTTATATCATCATCCCAAATAAAATGAAATACGGAACCGTTTAAGCCCACACACACACACACGCACACATTGACATTCGATCTGGGCTTACAAAAAATAAAGATCCACAAAAGGAAGGAGGGATGCAAACCCTCGTTTTTATTATCATCATCTCTTTCTCCCTTCTTTTCATCTTTCCCCTGAAATTAAAAAAAATGAAGAGAGGGAATCCAGCCGACTGGAAATTATTACACAAAAGGTAGACGAGCACAATTTTATGTGAAATCCAAAATGCAGAAACTTCTCTGTACAATAGGATGAAACTTTCTCTCTTTCCTTCTGTTCAACCTTCTTTACTCAGTGCTCTTTGATCATCCACAATCTGCAGCAGATGGGTGAGGTGAGGAGAAGGGGAGAAGACGATTCGTGAAAAGAAACGTTTTGGTTGGTTGAATCGACTTGCCCTTCACCCAGGAGAAAGCAAAGCTGTATTTACCGAGATAAGAAACATAATTCCAAGTACATCTACAAATGAATTCAACTTCTTTTCCCCCACTACTTCCCTCCGACCATTTCTCTGTACAGTGTGTGTCCTTCATTCAGACTCTATAAAAAACTTTATATCTATACACACACACGGGCAGACGGGCAGACGGAAGGGATCGTCAATACATTGGAAATGACCAGCACTCAACATTACTTTCTCCGATTTCATCTCAGACTTTTTTCCTTTCCCCTTTCTCTCAGACAAAACTCTCTCTCTCTCTCTCTAGCTTCCCTTTACTTTTCCCCTTCCACTTTCTCTCTTAGACAGGTGGTCTATAATGATGTACAAAGCTCGCATTCCGGACAGTGTGTATCTGTGTGTATAACTGTTGCATTCTGCGGACATGAAGAAAAGAGGGGAAAGTCGGAGCTAAATAAACTGAAACGTGTAATGTATGTGGGAGATGGGAGGAGAGGGGAAGGGAGGGAGAAGGAGGGTGCATAAAATTTACTGTTATTTCCTTCTTCTTTCTCGCTTGACTTGAATTTTTACACACGAAGAGAAACACACACGTACACATAATGTACATACACAGACCGTCCGTTTGGTATGTAAGCAGAGAAGAGGAGAGAGCTGCATCGGCTCAAGTAGTTCAATCTTCAATTTTCTATTACTGGAACCACTCTAGACTTACCAAACACACACACACACAAACACACACAAGGGAGAGAGCCACAAAAATGAAACTGACAAAAACAAGTTTTTGGTGAAGGGAGGTAGGCGAATTTTTTAGCTCTCTCTCTCTCTCTCTAAGCGTGTTCCCATCAAGCGACTTCTCATGTGTTTCTGACAGGCAATATATGTGGCCGATCTGAATACTACAGATGATGATGAGTTTTGTCAATCATCCCACACACACACACAAACAGCGAATGATGATAATGATAAATTTCATGCTGTGAATCATTCTCTAGTCAATAATCCGCACTACAATTGCAAACTCTTCTCTCCCTCTCCCTTTGAAGATGATAAAAGAGATTGTTCACATACACAACAAGAACAGTAAGGATATTTAGAGTAGTATTCAAGTGGAACTAGGGTGGTCCATTTAAAATTAGAATTGTGTATTCAAAAAGAGTTTATCTTGTTGTGTACATATGAGGTGATCAGCTGCAATGACAAAAGGAAAGCATCAGATGAATCAAAGCAGATTTGAGAATGATAATTTGTAACTAAAGCTCACAGTCAGCCGTCTCTCTCTCTCTCGCTCTCTCTCTCTGTTTGTATGTGCTTCAAGGCAGGGGAGATAAAAACGGATGGGAGTTGAAACAAAGTCATGAACAGAGATACCGTACCAGAGCAAAATTGATAACCCAGTACGAATCAGAACCGGATGCTTATTTCCAAACCCCAAGTTATTTCGGCACCATCAGTTATTTCGGACTTTCCTAACCTAACCTAACTTAAATCAACCTCATTTCACCCATTTTTCAGTTTTTAAGGTTTTCTTAGAAAAGTGCCGAAATAACTTGGGGTTTGTCAATAAGCGAACCGGATCAACTCATCGAAACTCTATTAGACTTGTCCCTTTTCCTGTATAGCTGGTGTGTATGTCTGTGTGTAATGCGCATATATCCATGGAGATGCCGTTTTCATTTTACTTAAACATGATAGACGAATTTAACACAACACACACATTACACAGATTGCACAGGATCATTTTAATCCATTTTATTTTGTCTACCTATGACGCGACCTTTTAGGGTCCGGGAAAATCACAATAAAATTCTATAATATTGCATTTAGGAAGCATTTAGTGTATACTTTCACCGTAATGTATCTACACAGTATGTGGAGAGGGTGCACATATCCTCAGTAGAATCTTCAAAGATTACATAGATGTAAATGAGGAACATGAAGACATGGAATTCCCACCCTGGTTACCTCCTTCTCATCCGTACATTCGGATCAGGAATGAGGAGGGGGAGGAAGCATGGTGAAATTGAACTTATTAAAATGAGTCAGTAGAATTCCTCAGTGTCTTCAATCCCCCTCTTTTCTCTTGAATATCTTCTGCGTCTTCCTACTCCCATTAGAATCATCTTTACTATCCGACATAGCTCGACGTGTTCCGAGTTCCCTTTGCAGCTCCAACACAAACTCTTTCAGTTTTCACGTTCTTTTAGTTCCGAGTTCCTTCTTGAGTTCCCAAAAAATTGGGAACTCTGGATCTCCGAACCTTTTTTTAGAAACTTGTAAAAATTGAACTAAAATATTAGAAGATCACTGAAAAATCTTAGAAACCACCATAATTTCTAAAATACAGCGTTATTTTCAAAGATTTTTGATAAATTCCTAAGATTGAGATAATATTTTCAGTGACTTTCTAAGATTTCGCTAGTGTCAGGACATCGTTACGTAAGCCCAAGACCTTCTTGAACTTCAGAGTTCTCAAGAGTCCGAGTTTGAGTTCTCAAGAAATGCCGAGCTATGCATGAGATGGTCTCTCTCTCTCTCTCTCTCTTGGACTTTTTCCCTCTTGAGCCTCAAAATGAAGTGTTCGATTTTCGATTCATTCTCATACATCATCTCGACTTACAGACTTTTTCCCATTCCCTCGTGGAATTTTTCTCTCTCCACTGGTGTGTGTGTGTGTGTGTTTGTGCTGAGGGCCTTGAGATGAGAGGAGAGCTTCTCATTTTAACCTCGTTCCATCCATCCATCCCTGCCTGCTCTATCCGACAAAAATTCCATATCCTCTAAATCAAAAAATAATATAGAAAAAATCATATAAAACTTTCTCTTCTTCACTTTCCCCACTCTCACTCTCTCTTCTTCTCATTTCTCTCTCTCCCCTCTCGTCTATTTCTCCCAATCTCCCTCATGATGATGATAACGACGGGATGCGGCTGAAATGTTCCGATTTCATCTCATGATGAGATGCCTTCTATCTATCTATCTCTTTTCTCCTTCCTCTCTCTTCAACCATTAACTTTTCCCTTCTTTTCTCCATAATTTAAAAAGAACATTAGAGATCTTCTTCACGCTCTCCACACTTTAAAATAACTTTGTCTCCCTCCCCACTCCCCCATCCCTCCTCCTCACAAATTCACACCCATAAAATTTCTCTTCCTCTCCTCTTTTCTCACACACTCTCTCTCTCTCTCATTCTCATTACGTTTACATTATCTCGAGTAGATTAGAAGGAAGAGTGAGAGAGAGAGAAGCTGTTCCTAAAATTATAAATTGCAAAATTTTCTCAAATTATTCAAACTCATTTTTTTTCTCTCAAACTTGTACTCACCATCAAAATCCTTTGTCTCCCTTCAACGTGAAATAAAACTCCATATATTTGTATGTATTTCCTTTCCCATCTTTTCTAATTTGACCAATGCAATCAACTAGATAATCGTCTTGACTAAAAAATACTTATCCTCACGACCCTTGAACTGTTCAATGAATATTCTTGAACGTAAATTTAATTTCCTTTTCTCTCACCCGTCCAATACCTTTCTTCAGTGCTTGGTAGGAATAAAGAAAGCAAAAGTTAATGTAAGCAGTTGACAGGTCAAAGAAATATTACCAGACCCCCTCTTTCTCTATACTTTCTCCAAGGTCCCTTTGCATAAAGTTCAAGATGGAAAAACACACACACCCTCCCCTCCACTCCTTTCCAGACACAAGGAAGAAGAACGGAAGTGTGCATTTTGTATCGGGGACAGAGAAAGCATCGGTTGGGCTGGTTGGTTGCGGGGGGGGGGGGGACAAAAACAAGGAGAGATGGAGTGGAGACTTGGATAAATTGACGCCATCGAGCAATGTCAACCGGAGGTATTAGAGCTAAGCACAAACCGTCTCATGGCTTATTTATGCTCGTTTCGATCACACACACACACGCTCCGAAAATACACGATGCTCGACTAACGTGTCTTAATCCAGTACCATGTTTTTCCTCCTCTTCTTCTTCCTCCTCCGTCTCTGTGTGTGGGCTGTGGGCTCCAACATATTATTTCTCTGTGTGCGTCCTTGTCTGTGTCGACATAGGAACAGCCGGAGAAAAAGTTATTTCCTCTCCGCTCCGTCCCAGTGTGTGTGTGTGTGTGCGTTTCCAATAAGAGGAAAAGGTTTGTTGGAGAAAGACCATGGTCGACTAAATATCTTGGTCTACATCCTACCACCCACCACTCCGCACTGCATATTGTGATAAGTTTAAGAGGACGGGGGAGAAAGTGGGGGAGTTTAAAAAAATTCAGAGTGGCGGAGGCATTATGTAACAAGGTTCTTTTTCTCTCTTTCTTTTTTTCCAACTCCCTTTCTCTCTTTCTCCTTGTTGTGTTCTTCAAATTGAATGGTTTAAGGGGTAAAAGGAGCTCGGAAATTGAAAAGTACTTGCTTACTTTCTCCTTACACACACACACAACGCACACACACGCAAACACAGACAGGAAGGGAAAGTGAATAGTGCTTTCAAATTTTTTCCCCTGTCTTTTTTAACTTTGGCCTACATTTGACGAGGTAAGACACAAGAGAACAAAGTAGACTACTACTGTTTGTTGAATGCTCCTTTTCTCTCTTTCTTCTTTGAGGCTTTCCTTCACATTAGAAATGAAAACAGAGTTGAAAAGACCTTGAAGTCATTTACATCCTTCCTCTGCACACACAAAGAACTACAACTACAAAGAGAGGAAGTCAGGCAGAGATATATAGAGAAATATAGAAAATCCAGGGCAGTCAAATACACAGTAACAATATTTTTGTCTATTTGTCATACATTTACTTTTGAAAATTCGACAACAAAAATTTTTTTTTTGAATATTGACAGTCTTCAAGTTAGCCACTCCCTGCTGTATGTACACTGAACATCAGAATGTTCCAAAGAGTTTCAATTCCGTCAGGATTTTTGTCTCTTGTGCATAATCATTTGACATTTGAGACGAACACAAATAGTATCCGTTCAATTTCATTCATCTCCATTTGAAAGGTCTCAACGACCTTGAAATCAAACCATTAAATACTAACTACACATCAAAAAGGATGAAGAGAGAACATTTATGTAGAATGATCGATTTGGATTTAAGTTTCTGCCATTTTTGAATTATTATGAGAGTCGACGTGGTTTGGCGACATTTCTGACCGCTCGACTGGAAGTGAAACTCGGACAATGACAGGAAAGTCGACAAAGTGGGGACTGAGTGTTCAAACAGTGAAAGTACAGTGAGAGTATTTTGTGTGTGGAAAGTGAAGTGAGACAAGGGAAATAATTGACTTGATGGTCTCACCACAACAAAGTCACCACACAGGGAGGGAGGGAGTAGAAGAACCATCAAATGTATTGAGGTTCACCCCTCCTCCGCAGTCTCAAGTCAAGACGTGACATGGAATGAAATCATTAAAATCTACTTCGTGACGACGCTTCATCCACACCTCCCCCGCTCTCCTCCTCCTAACTCCATGTCTCTCACCAAATTACACGCTTTCACAAATACAAACGTCCTCTCCCCCACACACGCACACATTGCAACCCGAAATTTACAATCTTCATCATCATCCTCATCCTCGAGAGATTTAAGCAGCCGCATACAAGCATAATTATTCTGTACAGTCCTCTATTTTGAAACACACTCACTCTCCCTCCCTTCACATTTCCCCTCTCATTAATTTCACTGCCTGCTAATGTACTCTAATTTTTCCCCGAGAGTATCGGTATTGTTTTTGTCCCCTCCTTTCCCTTCATTGGGAGAGAAAGTCATTTTGGAGGGAAATGTTGCCTGGGGCTTTATTTCCTTCCGTGAAGGATCCTCTGGTGAAGTTCTTGAGTTGGTATGTTGAAGAGACTATCAAATTAAATTATTATAATGTGGAGTAAAAGACATTATGGGGCTTGGGATGACTGTAGCTATTGATGAGGTACTTGTAAGCCATAAACTGAATTAAACGATGTCTCCCTCTCTCCTCCTGGCTCCCTTTAAAAAATTTATGTTCATACGATTCATAAGTGTGTAGAGGCAATTTAGTATGCCAAGCATGGATTTCCAAGCCATCCCAAGACCAACTCAAAGGAGGGAGAAAGAAAGCAGAGAGCATATCGTCGTGTGGTGTAAAGAGGAAAAGTGAGCTCTCCATCTCGAGCGTTCCTCCTCCTCTTCTCATCTTCTCCTCCTCAGCTAAATATTAAGTTAGGAGTATCCGTTGAAAAGCCATTTTCCTTTTTGTCTTTTCTCTCTTGACAGTTGTGTGTGTCTGTGTCGCTCAACCAAAACTTCCTCTTTCCTTGCCCTCCGGATATCTGGATCCTCTCTCCCCCTCTCTTTCTTTATGAAAGAGAAAGAGCTGACAGAGAGTACAGAATGTGCATACTCAAAAACCACAACGGCCATTCAACCAAGGAAAGAGTGGCCACAAATAAATTCAATCCAACTTTTCCTTCTCTAAATTTGTCATGAGGGAAAAGAAAGGAAGGAGGATTTTTTTTCAGGAGCAAACTTTATGCATCATTTTCCCCTCACTAAATCCTACACTCTCTCGTGGTTTCTGCACTCTCTTTCCAAATTCCGTGGGCGGAATGCTCCTCTTGAGTAGTAGCCTTTTTACCCATTTAATTTAAAGTCTCTACATACTTCTCTCTCTTTGTACGCTACGCTCTCATATACTACAGAGAAAAGAGAGTCATTTTGATTAGTTTTTTTAAATCCACAGAAAATATTTCACGTATTTTCCCCTTCTCAAATAGGAAAATTACATCACTTCAACTCCCTACCATGTCCATGTCATTGAGATATAATCAGATAAATTCCCACTGGTGAGTCTGAATAAACTTGTGTGTACGTGAGTCAACTTTCTTTGATGGTAGTACTTTAACTGGACTGGAATTAGAAGACCAGTTTTCCAAGTTAAGAGTCCTCAATGAAGCAACTCCTCATCCTCATTCTGAAAAAAATAATTCTCAAAATTTTGTTTACCCATTTAAAACTGGAAAGAAAATAGATCAAGATTTTTGAGAATGCACTCAAAATTTTGGAACGGAAGAAAAGATGACTCACACACGAAGGACCCAAAATAAATGGAAAAATTTGGTCAAAATTTAAAATAAAAAAACGTTGGTAATTAATGATCTTGTATCGGAATGAATCGATATTTTTGACATGCCTGAACTTCAAGATTACATTTATCCTCTCTCAAAGCCCACATTGATCGTTTTCAGTACAGTTAAGCCGAAACAATGAAGGCACCTTCCAAAAAAGGAAAGTTGAAGCGCTAAAATAGCCGTAGGTTCAAACATGAAGGTTTCGGTGCTCTTAATGTAGCCGACCAGAAAATTGATCAGAGATGAAGTAGGAGAGCGTCAGTAGAAAGAGGGAGAGGCGTTTCTTTTGATGAGGATCATATTTTTTGCAACACCCTCCACCTTAAGTATACACATCCTAGTACATGCATCCCCACATCACGTAAAAAAAAAGTTTGAGTTGTTTTGAAATTGAAATACTTTTTCCCTGTGCGGATCCATATCTTTCCTTATGATGTGAGAGGATGACAGGGAGGAATAGAGAGATCATGCGAGGATCTGCACTTGTTGTCCTATTCCTCATTCATGTTCAAGTTCCAGGTACAAGCAGTCCCGTCCTGACTAGTTTCTGCACTCTTTTTTCCACACTCTTTTCCATGTTTCCCCAACCTTGTCCATCATAAACACGGAACAGAGTGTCGAGAGAATTGTCCAGCGTTAAATATTTAGGATGTTCAAAATCCTATTAAATTGACCTAACTCACACAGATACCCTCACATTTGTTCTCCCCCCCCCCCCCATACACACACATCAAATCCATCCCCAGTCCACCTCAACACACTCCAGAGACTCCCATTTACAATGGCCACACTGGGACTTTCCCCAGCTCACGCAACCCAGTGAATATTCTACCGAATCCACATACAAAAAAGTTTCTCTTGATAAAGCTAATTTTTAGATAGATAGAGAAAGAGAGAGAGAGAAGCAAAAACTTTGAAAACCCCTTAAGACAATCCTCCCCTTCGTACCTACATACATGGGAGGGATAGCATGGGATTTTAGCGCAATATTTTAACCACGAGGGACCTCCACATACACACAATACCTGGGTATCCGCTATAACTAATATACTAAATATCCGCTGCACACCCAGCCAAGGAAAACAACGCAATAATGCTTTCTCCAACGTTCAACGAATTGGATGATTAAGAAAGAAGGGAGAGGGGGAACAGGTGGAACAAATTATTTGTTATGGCCTGAGGAACGCCCACAACTTAGCCCCGTGTCCCTACATTGTATATCCTAATCCCCTGTGCATGCATCACTCACAATGGATACTGTCCTGAGACTCTGGCAATAACCTATTTTACAAGGGCTTTTCCTTCTCCCCAAAAATGAAAGGGAAATTATCATAATTATTGGCTTCTTTCACGCAAACCCTCCACTCCCATTATTTCTACGTTTCCTCTTTTGCTCAATATTTGACTAATGTGTCCTTCTTCTTCTAACCAGTTAAGCCCAGGTAAACAACAAGCGACAAGAGAAGGGAGGGTTGCAAAACTTAAATGTCCGTTTGTTTCTCTTGACGTCTGCTCTCTCTCTCTCTCTCTCTCCCTCTACTAATTTATATTGTGTGAAATTTGGAAAGTCGGGGAGGCAGCTCTACAAAACTTTGGTTCCGGGTACACGAGCTCAAACCCATTGTAAAGATAATGAAGGATGTTTTTAGAAGGAATGCCGAATACCGTGACCCGAGCTAACCTTTCCCTATTGTATATTGGTAATAAATATTTCTCCTCCGTTTTGTTTTTAGTCAATAATGTTAGGCATTGTCTTTTTACAATTTGATGCTGCACCGTCATTTAGGAAGCAATGGTTTTAATGGGTGTTTGAAGACTTGGTGGAGGAGGATTATTATCGCAGGAGGGCTGGAGTTGGTGGAGATACGGTATATAGGGGAATGCATTGGAATGGACTGGTAAAAATGAGTTGGTTGCCAGCCAATGACATTTAAGTTGATCGTGTCTGAGGAAAGTCGTAAATAAAGTGGAGCTGATTGTGAGCACGTCTATGGAGTAAGTAGATTGACGTTCATTGTAATGGGCTCCCTGGTTTTCCCTTCTGTGTATGATTGTGTGTGTTCCTCACTTTTCCTTTTCTCTTCTCCTCGCCATACTTCCACCTCCACACACACACACACACACATACCGCTCCTCCTTCCTTCTACACTCTACTTACCTTTAAGTACTAAGCACCGTAAAGTCGATTAGGAAGAAAATTGATTTTTGGTCTTGAATCCATCTCAAAGGAATTATAGACAATCCCTAGATCTCAACAATCGGATTAATCTAAAAGCAAAGGGAAAGTGGAACAATTTCTGTCCAATATCATGCACCCTCAACTGAACTGAGAGAGTGTGTGTGTGCCCCATAGAGAAAACGTGTGTGTGTGAATATGTGTATGTAGATAATTTATTGTATCACACCGTAAATTACTCTACCCCTTGTAAATTACAGCAACTTGTCATTTGCCACAAGCACACGGAGTGGAAGTAACAACAAACCCCGTAGAATCACCGCAAAATTCACACACACACACTTCTTATGTAACATTTTGTATGCGTAGTTTATGTACAGTGACACATTCTACACTCACCAGGAGGACGAACAGAGTGTGAGTGAGCGTAGAGAGAAAATTTTAATTTGTATCACCTTGAAGCTCTCTCTCCCAAGGTTCCAATACTTGTGTGTAGTGCCTCAGTTTGAAGCTGGAATTTCTCTATATTTAGCTTACTATTCAAACCACCTGGTTTCTACATTCTACACCCTTTCAATATAACCCCTTGTCATGTCAATAAATACTCGGCTACATGTCAGCTTATATTTAGTAGACACATTTTGATCATCCTGGATTTTTGTTTAGGAAAACTTTTACACAAATCTCGCAGTTTGTGCCGTCAAGCATTTGAAGCTGCAATAGGGAAGATACTCTAGAATTATTTCCATATCCATGAAAGTACACACACGGCACACACACACACTTTCATGGAAAGGAGATGCTTTGATGTGGTTCCGACATGGATTTGGGTAAAAGTAACGTGTTGATTTTTTCCCCCTTTTTTATTTAGTCAATTTTGTTCAAATATTTAAAATCCTCCACACTCATCAGAAATATCGCAGTCTTTGGATCGCTAGTCGTAAAATACAGGAAGGTGGGAATAATCATGAAAATTCTCCACACACACAGAAACGCGCAAAACAAATTGAAGAGATCCTTCTCTTCCAGAGAAACTAAATTACGAGTTACCAGTTGAAAAGAAAAGTGAAAGTGTGGAAGGAAAGAAGGAGAAAGTTTCCTATGAGAATGATAATCAAGGAGGAGGAGAGAAATTAGGACTGTTTGAAGGAAAGGGGAGCGAATGCACGGTGAGTTTTCCCTCGTCAGTTGTCTGTGAATGGTGATGACGACACTGAGAAGGGATGGGTCGGCAATAATGAAACCTACAGTTCAGTGTTGGATGAACACTTCGTGATGAGTGCACACAACATAGTGTGTAGTGTCGGTGTGTACTCAGTTGCAGTATCATCTCAGCCACACACACACACCAAAGTCTACGCGTTTCCGTGTACACTGAAACATAAGTATTAGAGAGACGACTCTGACGACATGCAGCCGACTCTACAGAGTGTGTGTGGGTCCTGTCAAGAAGAAAAATTTAACTATGTATACATTTGGGGTTCTTGCAAGACACAAGACACACGGTATGACTGCACCACTCACACATGAGACAACACCCGCACACTTTCCCTACCCTCCACACACACGGTACAATTTCGTTGGTTTTATAATAATGGAGAAACAGACAGACTTGCTCCATTTCTGTGTCTCTGTGTATTTCTTCAAGAGCAAGAACAGACAAGACAGGCAGAGAGTTTTCTCTCTGCCTGTGGAAGGAAACAATGAGATAAGAAAGGGGAGAAAGTAGAAAGTGCCGTGCTGTGGCCATACCTCGTTTCCCTCAGCGTTATTAGAATAGGAAGCACAGTCGTCACAAACTTTCAGGCCGCACTCCGTACATTCACGTGAGTACTCGTCGGGCTTCATTGCTTTCACGCAGACACGGCATCTCCCAGCACTCCCCGGCCTCCTGCAACACAACAACGACAACCCAAAAAATTTATATTATTATTATTTTATTTCATGCCCAACTTGGCCACGGATCCGAGAACGCAACCACACATTCAACTTCCCGAAACACCTCCCTCCTCATCAAAATCACACCAACATCCCATTTTCTCCTTACTTTCTCCATTAGCATTCAAGCAAAAAAGACCCAAACTTTTAATTAAAATGGAACAAAATTTTTATTAAAATATCTCTCATCAAAATCAATTTAAAAGCTTTGAAAATCACTCAAAAAATCATACTGGTGTCATCGAGACTCAACGTTATTTTTTAGCATGAATAAAAAAACTCGGGTCACGGAGCGAAGCGACACTTATTTTCGGTTGATAATATGACCAAGATTTTATAAATATTATAGATTTATCTGGGTACATTACATAATCGATCCACTATTTTTCCTTGACGAAGTAAAGAAGGAGGAAGAGGGAGCAAACAAAGTAGAGAGCCATGTTCCATTCTTTTAAATTGAATCACAGATTTTAGATAGCATAGGGAAAACTTTCCCCAACCCTTTCTTCCAAAAGGACTCAAAGAGGGAGAAAAGAAAAGATGAGAAAAAAGAGGGGAAGTTGATGAACAAGTTGTCGTCGTCAAAGGGAATCATAAAATATAGAGACTAGACTGCTTCATCATGTGTGTGTGTGAGAGAGAGAGAGAGAGAGGAGGGAGACTTGTTCTTTGTTCAAAGGAAATGATTTGCAAGTCTCTAAAATTACCCAACTATCAAGAAAAAGAGAGAGAGAGGATATTTAGGAGAAAGAGGGGGAAACTATATTAAATTTATATGGGAATGAGGAGAAAAGAAGAAGAATAGGTAAACAGATTCCTAGTTTTTTTGAATGAATATTTTGTCCTTAGGAGCTTGGCAAATTGTATTAGTTTCAATATTTCCACTTTTTGACTCTCTCATCCGCTCTTTCTCTCTCTCAGTTCGATTCCAAGGACCCCAGTCCCCACATCTACATACATAGTACATATTATCTTCTAAATTCATACTTGGAAAAATTTCATTTCATGAGAAAGTCCATCTCCTCCTCTCCTTTTGTGAGATACAGTTTACGTGCTTTTCCAAGCCCACACATCCTCAGGGATTCATTGTGTGTGAAGAATTGGAAATGAACGTATCTTTCAAAACTTGGTACCAGAACACAATAAATGAACATTGTATATGTTCGGGGGAGAAGGGGAGAATGAGAAAGCGAGAAAGACTCTTCTTCATAGTTTGAGTATTTGTACACATGAAAAATATGACAATATTTCTTAAACTTTCACTTTCCCTTTCACATTTCATCCTGCAGGCTCAGAACTTACACAACAACGATCATCTATAAGGTTCCTCCACAATTAAATTCTTTGAACCAGGATCTTTTACTTTTGACATTTCTAAATAAATGTATTGTTCCCAGATTCCAAATATTCATGCCAAAAATTAATCACGTTTAATTCTCAAATAGGTTTTCAAATCAGAGATGAGCATATTTAGTTGGATTTTATTGCAAATAAATCCAAATAAACTTCCACTAAATAGTTTTCTTGTTGATTTTAAGAAATTTTTGGGATTTTTTCATCACATTAGATGAATCACCTGTATGTGTGACCAAGATCAAATTCCCTCTTATTATACAACTCTTGTAAACAGAGGAAAAGCACAGAGACATATCCTCTGCTCTACCCCGAATAAACATGCATGTATTTATGTAGAAATTACCTTTATCAGAATAAAGATTTTCCTCCTCCACACATACACGCTAACAGAATAGACAGAACAGACATTGCCATTTTGAGGAAGACAAGAAATTCAACACAGTATTCAATTTTTCTTCTCTACTCAGACCTCTAAATGAAATATTCAACGAAAAGTAGGGAGAGAGAGGCTCACTCCGGTAAATGAACTGTGAATACTTTTCCACACATTCCCTACATCCCGGGATTCTTCCCTCGCCCATATCCCTTCAGATCGAATCATTTCATTTTACTTGCTCTCTTCCATTTTCCCTTCTCCCATCAGAGCAAATGTGATGTTGTACTAGTAGTAGAAGATAGAGGAAGAGTGAAAAAATTCATGAATTTTCCCTGATGATATCGCGATCTCACTCTCTCCCCCTCCATCCACTTGACCTACTTCACTCCTCCTCCCTGTCTGTCTCATTCAATCTGATTCAGTGTGTACACTGGTGTGTGTGAAACAACATGGAAATCCGTCAGGGCATGAATGTATCGACAAATCTTAACCCATTATTTACTCCATATACATATCCCTACAGCATTCAACCCACGCGTCAGTCTCTACTCCTCAATAAACTTGTTTACATTCTTTCTTCTCCATCCAGTTTCCCCTCGCCTTGTCAAGTTCCCTCCTAAACATCCATACAGCCCCCCTTCTCTCTTTCTCCCCTCCCTGTCTTCACACACACAAAGAGACCCAAAGTGTGACGTCTTAATAGCGGATACTCCAAAATAAAAAACCTTGATGTACATCATCCACTCGATATATTCCCTCTCTCTCAATAGTCGGTCAATATTTACAAAGTGCCAGCTTTTTTCTCATCGACTATACATTCCAAATTCTTCCTCTTCCTACACTCTCAACAATATTCAAATGGTTCAATTATACACGAGGACAGGTGTTTAAGATATTTGGGAAAACACGCTATGGGTGTTCTCCTTTCCCCACCCACCACTACGAGACACACACGACATCAAAATATGAACATGGAGAGAGGAGAGGAGAGTGTGAATTCCAGTTTGTTCAGTAGTGTACATTCTCAGTATGGATTTGTGGATGAGAGGCACACTTTGAGGATTGATTGTGTGGATTGTGAATGCATAAAATTAATTATGAAGACAGGACTTCCCTTCCCCATTGTGTGTAGAGAGAGGACTGGGTACAATAAAAATAAATACCACATCTGTTCCTCATATAAAGGAGCCATAAGGGCCCTCCCCTATCCACCGACTACCATTTAAAATGTATTTGGGTGACCTTTTCCTCTGAAAAGACTTTCCCTCGCTCTCTCTCTTTTGATATGAGGATGAGGAGAAATGAAACTGTTGGAGACAGTGGGAGAGGAAAGAAGTAACTTTAATTAGTTTATGAGTACGTCATAAACTCTTTAATTCTCCGTGCCCGTTCTGACACACACACATGTGGTGGGGTGGGTGGGGAGTATCAGATGGCGGAGCAACTATCAGTTACAAATTTTCTGTTTGAACAGGAAGGTGGATAGAATCGATTTCAATTTCACGTCTCTCACCACACACACACACACACACACACACACACACACACACACACACAGTGACACACAGATGAGAGAATGAGAGAGGGGATTGGGTGTGGGTCCTCCCTGACAGTAAGTACACAACCAATTATTTTTACTTGGTAATTGAGGATACATGTGTGTGTGTGGATTCTCGGAAGTCTGTTCATGCTGCCATTACTGTGTGGAGACGGACAAAGTAGTTATTTTTATTTGCTTTTGATTTACACGATTCTTCAATTATACCCCGTACCCTCCTTTCCATTCCCTACTCTAACAGAGGGGAAGGAGAGAGAATCAACTTTTTGATGGAGTCATACTTTGTTTCCTAAAATTTGTATTTATGACCCAAGAGAACACACACACACACAACCGTTCTTTCCCTCCCCCTCCCTCTCTGTTAGAGTGTGTGTGCAGATGTGCGAGTCAAATGTGAGGGGGAGAAAGTTTTTTCCTATACTCCCCCTTCCCCTCCCATAAAATTGTCATTAAAATTTGAGTCGCTTAAAATCCTCACATAATTCCATCAGGAGGGGCTAATTATTTAAGTTGGTATTAAAAAGTTATTGCTTGACCACTAAAAAGTTTTCCCTGATCAACAGCCCTCCCTCTCTACCCCTGCTATTATATTGTAATTTCCCCCAGACTTTCTCTCTCTCTCAGAGCACCGTGTGTCTTCTAATAATATCCCTTCTTTTTATTTTTATCGACGACTTTCAAATGGCATTTAAACTAAATAGAAAATTACAAATTGTGTGTGCACAGGCACGGCACTCGGATTACTATCTTTTTGCCAACTGTTCGAAAGCATAACTTGATTAATTTGAACGGGAATCTGGAGCAAACCCCATTTCTCTAGCCATTGGTATCGAGTTGTAGCGTAGCTATTCAAAAATGTGTCCTTCCACACAAACTACATGTAAGTGTGGATAAGACAAAATTTTCTATTTTTGTGCATCACGAAATTCGCGAGAATTGAATTAAATCAAGACACTCTGGATGAATGGTGGACGTGCGTGGAGTGACAAGTCATCAAGTAGTCTCTCTCTCTTCCTCCCTCCCTCGCCCATGCTTAACTACTCCTCATTTGATGATCACAATTACAAGCTGGTGGTGTGGTCTTACTTAAAGCCCAGTGATGTCATTCCAGTCTTCGTGGGGAGTACAATCAGAATTACTTTCTGCGTGGGCGACCCCGCTCTCCTTTCTTACACCCAACTTTCCCCAGTTGGTGTGCGTGTGTGTACATACATCAACATCACCCTCACTCCTTTTCCGCAGGTTGGTTTGTGGGGGTGGGGTAGAATGGAGGACTCAGACTCACTCTTTGATAATACCCAGTTGTAAAATTTCACATTATTTGTACTATGATCATATATCATGTAAGAGGAGACCCCCTTCCCCTCCACTTTCCTCTTTTGTTCCTACGAAGAATGGATTTGATAGGAACTCAATGGAGGGGCAGACTAGCACGGTATTGGTATTGCCATGGAGGTGAGGGTACTCAAGTCAGTTAAATGTTTAACTGGAGAAAATAGCAATTTTGAAGGCTTCTCCTTCTCCTTCATGACTATGCTTTGACTTTCGCATGGTGGCTTGGTCCAAACTCTGCAAATCCGACCATTTGTAAGTAAGAGCTTCCTTCCCCATGCACTACATACAAGAGAAGAGAGAAAGAGAGAGAGAGAGGTAGCTGGATAACAATAAATTTACAAGCAAACCATCCGGTTGAATTGGTGGAAACATCTGTTAACCATTATCTACTCTTACTTATACACTGCACACAGCACATATAAGGGCTGACCGGCCAACCGACCCAGTAGCCCACCCAAGACACAGCCACACGCTTTCACTTTGAACTTTTTCATGAGAAATTAATCTACTCTTCCTTTTGTTCAGTGGGAACAATCTACCCACCAAAATCCTGCCACCCACCCTCCTTCCCTCTGACTACCTCAATCCCAAAATAGAGAAACTTCTTAATTGTGAATGGCATCGTAATTATCAGAAAACCATCATCGTCCTTTCTCTGTCCTCACCGTACTTATACTTTGCCCAGGGAATTGGGGGCGGAGAATTCCCATGAATTTTTTTATTTATTTCCAGAATTATTCCAATGGCCAACCAATTTTTCCTGACCACCCATGAACTCTGCATTTATGTGGGCTGTATTTTTGAATTCTCATGAATTCATAGTATCGAATCCCGTCCTCAAGTTCTACGTCTGTTCATTTTACATTCCCTGATGATGTCAATTCCATTTGTGAATGTCCATTGAATTTAAATCAATGCGAGTCTTGAACGTTGGTACGCCTTACACCAACTCTATTTTTCTTTCTCTCTCTCTCTCTCTTTTTAAGAACAACATTTTGAATCTCCCCGTCCCGGTGTGGACTGGAGCTAGGAAATAAAGGAAAGAGGAAATGGAACAAGGTCCTCGTTCTTCCCAAGTCTAACCAACTTTGTGGTAGACATAGAGCATCTTTGTGTATGAGAGAAAGGGAGAGAGTGTGTGTGTGTGTGCGTTGAAAAGTTTGGAAATCAAGAAACTTTTTTTGGCTCTCTCCTTTTCCTTCTGGCTCTCTCTCTCTCTCTTCTTGGCTGGTGCTGGTTGTGTAGCTCAAACTTCAAATTGTAAGGCAATTGTATTCCAGTGGAAAAAAAAAGTTTGTCAGAGATTCAATTGTGGAGTGAATGTAAGGGGGAAATGTACCATGAAATGTCCCCGTCACATCCCATGCAAATCGAATACAAGATAACCATATATGATTCCCTTTCAATTCGACAGATTCTTGACAAAAAAAGTAATTTCATTTTTCTTACTTTCTACCTCCCTCCCGTCTTCCGGTCTCAACTTCCATTTCATTTCCATTTATCTTTCTCTCTCCCTACATGTATAGTCTATGTGTGGTCCCCTCCTGTTTTCTGAGAGCACTCTCAGTTCTCAGAACAAATGCAAATTCTCCCAACCATAATGGAATTGTGAAGGCTATTCTCATTAGCTTTACCTTCGTTTGTCCTCCACTTTTTTCAGAAAAAAAGTGGTTCGTTTAAACTCTTCAAGATAGAGAAAATAAAAAAAATTAAAAGTACTTCTTTTTGGGGGGAAAATTTTGAAATGAATCGCTGTGACTGATCTCCCTCCTTTAAGAGTTCTTAACCTTATTTTGTGGCTCATTTATCTTTTATAAAAATTCAATTCAATTCTACTTTTTTTGTCCAATTGTCATTAATTTGTCATGAATTCATTTATTGTGAGATGCTCAATTGAGATTCATTAATACTCACAAAATGAAATTAGACGGAACAGTCACAATGAAAAAAAATGGCATTTGGAGACAACATTTCATTCAAAATTAACTACTCTTTGTCCCTCAGCTGATGAATCTCATTAGTTTGTTGGCTAAAATCGTCTGCACATCTAATTGGACATGTCATGGACACTATTGTAAGGGAGAATGACGCAAAAAATAATAAAACATTTCTACAAAATTAGCCTGTTGAAATTTCCTCGTGTTTCACGCTGTAAACATTCAACAAAGACATTCATCGTTCATTCTGTATACTGACTGGTAAATTAGTTGATTAGTACAAACTTTCTCTTGAATTGACGGAGAACTTGACGACCTCTTTAAACTTTGTCCCACCCACCACCACATCCTTATTTCCCCCATGATTATAATCAAACGAATATTGAAATACAAGCTATTTTAAGAACTGAAATGTTGGGAACAATGGCGACTACACGGGTTGATCCCATCAAAGTCTCTTTCTCTTCTCTCTATTTTGTACAATGGTCAATGGGTAAATGAGCCAAAATAGACAGCTCAACTTCTTTGCATTTCTTTTTCATCTCACGCTCACCATTCAGTCCCAAGATCATATCATCCCTGACCAATTTGAGCCTTTCCTAAAGTTATAGCTTAGCTCCAATTTTAAAGAGGATTAAGAGTTATTGAGATTCTAGTAAACAGACGGTTCTTCAGAGTCAAATGGAATTTAGATTTAAATTACAAACAAAATCTGTGTATTTCATTCATCTACATATTAAAAATCCCCCTTTAAGTTAAGAATAAAAGGCCTTTCTCTTCCCCACCGATATGCATATTGTTTTTATTAACCCATCCCTCTCTCCCTCTTCATACACACACACGACTTTCATAGACAGAAGAGAGGAAACACGCACACAACTTGGGTAGACGAACGTACTCAGATGACATCCCACATGCTCCAAAAGAAAAACTAGTGAACCTTCTGAAAGTCTCTGGAGAAACACATTCAAACACACATCTAACTTTGTTTAATCGATACCCTCCATGCTCTCATCAAACTCTCTTTTTCCACATTCGCAAAAGTTTGTGTGTCCCTCTCTCTCTCTATAAGTCTCCATTTGACATTGCGCTACACAATACTCTAAAAGGGTTCAAAAGAAAAATCGGACTACTCTTCTTCCTCCTACTCCGACCGTCCGTGTGTGTGTGTGTGGTTGGGAAATCCGTTTTGATGATTGAAATTAAAATTCATTAAATTCATGGATGACCTTGAGGTTTCCATTCCCAGTTTAAAAATAGAGTATCAGGAAGGATGGAGGAGGGAAAGAAAATTTAATGGTGGACTTTTTGTGCGGATGTGTGTGTGCGTTGGTGAAGGAGATGGACAAAACAGAGTGTTTCGTTTCATTTGAAATTGAGTAAGAGTTTGCTCCATGTGAATTCAAAATTTAATTGTGTGAAAGTCTTTGAGAGGGGGGAGTGAGGAGGAGATGGAAAAAAGAATGGTCGTATCCTATTGATAACAAGGGAGGAAGAAAAAGACCCTGTTTTTGTTACTCTGGAAGAAAGTATCGTCCGGATTTAATAAAGTTAAAAGGGGGAGGAGGAAGAAGAAGAAAAACTTACGGTGACTCAGTATTTTCCTTCTCCTCGGAAGGGGCGGGTGGGAGAACATTTTGCTGAGCATCCTGAGTCGGGGTTTCAGGTTGCTGGTATTGTTGTTGTTGTTGACTCTGATATCCAGCCCCGGTTGGAGGCTTCCCACTTCCAAGTCGATTAGACACGGTTTCTTGGGCCTGTTGTAGCGTCTGTCGGAGCCGGCCAATCGCCCCGGCTCCCGACGAGGACGTTGGATTTGAGGGACCCCCAAATTGATTCGTATTCACTCCGTCTGTGTTGGAGACCATCTGTCAGGGAACAATCCAAAATCCATTCATGTAAATACTTCATTTTAAAAATCAATACTTGTCAATTCTAGTGGTCCACTACAAGATTATGAGTCTAGCCACAATTAATCGCATTACATATTACTTTCACTGGCCAGCATTATGAAATTTGTCATAGTGGCTGGTCAACTAATTCATTATTTATGGTATCGAGGTAAGCATACTCTGCGGACAGGTGGAATGAAGTAAAGCATTTATTATTACTACTATTTCCAAACTACAATAAAATATTTTAAATCTCAGATACAGAATATTGCCTAATCTTTTTATAAAAAGACTTTCACCATCCTTTTCCAACTTTCTCCACTTTTGGGAAAAAAGATGAAGGGGAGATTTTTGTCCAACCCGAAACATGATCATTATGCTAATAAAGTGAATTGTACTTTTTTCCACTCGACTTTTTCTTGGGGGAATTATTTCCAATTTTTGGAAACTCTTTGAGTGGGAAGAGGAGGAGGAGGAGAAAAGACGGTCTCAAGTTAAGAAAGGCGTGTCATGTACATAAACACTGGGGAAATGTAGTGAGGTCACATTTCCTCTCTTATGCTGAGAGGGAAGCATAACTTTGAATCGTCTAATCTGAAGAGGTATAAATATAAAGTGCACACACACACACAATATACAGTATATCAAGATGTGGTTTTGCCCGACGTCAAGAGTCAGTGTTTTCCCTTTCATTCTCTCAAGTGGTCAGAGAACCAGTCGGAACTAAGCTCAGCTTGGAAGAGAGAGAGATAAAGGGAAAGTCTAAAGTCTTGGGTAGAAGGGAAAAAGGGAAAGTGTAGATATGGCTGGAAGAGAGATTCTGTGACGTATTTCTATGGTCTCCTCCTTTTATACGAGGCGGGACAGGGATGATCATAAGTCTTTTAAATCAAGGACTCGACTTGATTGTACAAAGTAAAATCCGTGTGGCTGTCTGTCTACTTCAGCCCTCTCCTCAAAGCCAAGTGCAAATGGTGAGAATTTTGGATGACCACAGAGAATGATATCATGCACTCATTTTTTAACCACCCTCTCTCTCTCCCCGTCTCTCTCTCTCTCTTTTGGTCCCTAGAACCCTACTGTCCTTTTTTCCATCCTCCTCCTCTTCTTGGTTTTCCCCGCAGATTGAGAAAGCAGGCGAAAATCCGGTGGAATAAACGAAGCCATAAAGTGTCCTGTGTAGTCCATCTTAGAGTGAAGTTAAAGCTCCCCCTTTTTCCTCATTTATTTTTTACAATGGTGAGAGCCACCACAATAAGAAGGGAAAGCAAGAGAAAGTATGTACTGGGAGGAGGGAACATGGAGCACGTAGATAGAGAAAGTATTTTCTATTTAATAACAGTAGCAAAGGCCTGGAGCTGACTAAAATAAAGAAATACCAAGAGACGAGGGAGCGAGAGAGAGAGAAAGCTGGTTTTCACAAGGAGAAATAGTAGTAGGGATCCCCCAAATGTTGTGTACTTATACATGTGTCCATGTATATACTGGACTGTATTAACTCGCACGCACGCTTGAGTGTACCTCGAGCGAAAAAAGAGAGGGGAAGAAAAAAAATGAATCTAAAGTCTACACACAGTCTCCCCCTTCTTTCCCTATTGTATTGTGAAGTGAGGGTTTTCCTTTTCTTTCTCGCCAGTTTCAATTTAATAATACAACCAAACGGAAATGACTATAACACTCAACCATTCCCTCACAAAAAAGTCCCAGCTCCATTTTTACTACAGCTCTTGTGTGTGTGTATACCACATCTACAACTTTTCCAAAGAGAAAAAAAAGATGGTCGTCAAGTCACTCAGTCTTCTCTCCTGTCGTTTGCATAATGTAAAAACTCATTCAAGGAGAAAGAACTGGGCTTGTCACCTGATCAGGATACCTTTCGCATCATCATCATGTGGACCACATTTGTCAAACAATGGAGCAGTCCTCTTCACATTGGAGTATGTACAGGGTACTCAATAACCATTTGCCCCCC
>WJFB01000743.1:0-48465 GCA_009870185.1 Pygmarrhopalites habei | reverse complement strand
AAGTAACCGAAGGCGAAAAAGTCCATTGGACTAGTGTCAGGGGATTTCACAGGTATGTCCTTGTTGTTGATGATTTTTGTTCCAACGTGGGCCTCCAACTCTGCTGCATAGGCCTGGGTCACATTGACTGTATGAGATGAGGCGGCATCATGATGCACTGTGACCTTATGGACCTCTCTAGGGTACAAAATCGGTAGATGAACTTCCAATAATGGTTTGAGTACGTACTCAACATAATAGAGTCCATTAATCTTTGTTTTTTTTGGAACTTTGATTAATGGCAGTGTCCCACAACCCGATATAGCACCAATCACTATGAAAGTTTCAAAAAAGTTATATTTATCAACAAACCAATCTTCGGGGACGCTATCTCCATCCTTTATGTAACAAATTTTTCTTTTCCCGTTGCAATTAGTCACCAAATAATGCTTCATCCATTGTGGCGACAAATTCTGATTTCGGACCACTAAGGACTTTTTCATAAAATTTTCTAGAATTTGTCTTCCTGTTTTGAATGTGTCGAGGAGACAGCTTGTGGACCATGACTTTACGACGAATTTTCTTTTTCAACAATTTAATTCCTCGTTGCACCGAGGACCTCGATATCTTTAGCTTGCTTGACATTTCGTTTTGAGATGGTAGATTCTCTTTTGAGGTCATCAGGTCAAGTTTTCTCAAAACTGCTGGTTTTAATGCTTTACGATGACGCTTTTGAGGGGGCACATTTTCACCTTTTGACTTCAATTGGCGACTTCTGCCTTTGCACTTGAGGATATTGTTGACTGACGATTTTGATATGATAATACTTTGTTCTTGAAGTACACGACATATGACCCTGGAGGTCATTTTAGTTTTGGAAAACGCCAAAACCATTCCTTCAACTTTGGAGTCAATCATTTTGACCACGCACACTGAATTTGGAACTAATTTTTTTTGACTGGCTACCCAGTGAGCCTCTCTAACTAGTGAAACTGACACCATGCTTTGGCGCAACCTAGGTCGCTAGTTATAGCGGTTAGAAAACTGGCCAATAATTGTTGGGCTACCCTCTGTATTTGTGTGAGTGTGTTGCACACATACATATATGGTTTGCTGGATAGTGAGGATGAAATATTAATATGTACAAATGAATGTGAGTAGCTGAAAACAATCAAAAGGGTAATAGTAGGGGAAGTTGTGTGTGTGTGTGTGCACCCAATGCAGAACAGAGGAGGAGGGGGAAGAAGAAGACTCGGTTCTCCTATTGAACTAAATGGCTGACTGGGTACAGATAGAAGATGGAATGAAATGATAGTGAGATGGGGTGGTTTTTTCAGAGAAACTAACCTGCCGTGAAAATGGTCTCTACTTGAAAAGAATAAAGGAATTATGAAAGCTTGAGCCTATTGAAATTTGCCGTCGGTCCGCCATCAGTCCTTGGCCAAAAAAGCTTTTGTGTACGAGTTACGCAGGCTGTGCTCCCTGTGTGTGTGTGTTAGCCCCTCACAAAAGGTTGTGTATGTGTGTGTGTGTGTTTTTGCATATTCTTTGCTGTCATCTGTCTTCTCCACGACTAATGCCAATAATACATAATCTCCTTGTGTTGTGCGAGAGTATAGCCGTAATTACAAGAATTTCCTTAAAATTTGAACACACAGTCCTTTCTCCAAGCTCACATGTGTGTACGTGTGTGTGTCATTCCACCTTTCTCTGACAGTTCCCTGTGCTGTGCGTACAGGGAACTGAACATTTTTTCGCTAAAACATGAAAACAAACCGTTGTCGTGGTTGGTTGCGTAACTTGAGAGGATAAATGATGGTCATGACTTTTGTTATGAATTGCAAATTCTATTCTATTCATCTAGGAATTTTTGTCAAGATTTTGGAAAACAAAAGTTTGTAAAAAAAATTTTTTTACCGCAGCTGTACAAGTTAGGAAGCGAGATTAGTGGACAGAGAAAGTCTTTTGTTCCTCGACCACAGTTTGTCAATCGTTTAATGTCTACTCATGTTTCATGTTTTTGAATGCGATCCGTTGTTTTGTTTTTTTGATGATCGTGGAGAAGACTAAAGTAATTTTTTGTCAAAAGTATTGCTTTTTGTCCTCATCGTTTTGTACATCATATTTATTTTGTATGTTGTGGCTCGTGGTTCTTACTCTCGTGCTTCAATTTTCAGGCTTCACTTACGACGGACAATACATCATAATAATATGATATGTACATTTAGCTGTTTCACTGAATGTGTGTGTGTGTTTTGAATGCAGACAGACAGACACACAAGTGGAGGGTATGATGATGCGTAAGCGTAATGCGTAACTAAAGATTGGTAAGTACATTTTTGTAAACTTTCCACTCAGAGTTTTACAAGAGTATTATGAATGTTGAAGGTATGCATGGCTAGCCTAAGTAGGAGGAATTGGAATGAAGGAAGAGAGAGATTAACGTGAATATGCAGGGAATCATAGCTAAAGAATAAATAATAATAATGTAACTGCACCACAACCACGACGACACTACTAGAGCATTAGGTAGCAATCCCATCTTTCCCTGCGTGTATTTACATTGTAGTGTCTCTGTGTGTGTCTATGTCAAAACTACCCCTCTTTGTATGAGTGTGAGTGTGTGTGTGTGTGTGAGGTGGAGATACAAAGTTGGAAAACTAAAGGAGTATCACATGCAATGGTGCAGGAGGAACAGTAGAAAAAAGGAGAGAGAGAAAGAGACAGAAGGATGCAGAATAGAGAGAGAGGGAGGGAGGGAGAGAAATATTTCAGAGTGAAACACCTGTGAGTCAATCTCCATGGCTACATTACAATCATTACTTTGTGGATTTCATGGGGGGTCGCTGGAGTTTTCAGCCGTGACATTTTTATTGTTCTCTTAAAATCAGGTGAATTTTCAAAATGGGCTGGGTCACGGAAAGTGACTTGCCATTGTCAGCCTCAGAAGAACATTCTCACCTACTAATTTATCCCCGTCAAGTAATTAATACACTTGAGTCAGTCTCTCTCTCTCTTTTCTCGCTCTCCCATTATCATACCCCCAGACACAGACACACTCACTCACATACAGAGAGGCACACAGGAGCTGCCAGACGTCAGGACGCCAAGAGAGACCCCAACCAAGGCAAAAAGTGTGTGTGTGTGTGTGTTGGGATGGTGGTTGCTTCATTTCAACAACTCCTTCCAAATAAACTTTAACAAGTCAATGAACTTTTGTGTCTCAACTTGCACCTTAGTCAAAAAATTATCATAAATTTTATCACAAATTTTTACAACAAATTACAATTTAACTGTACAATTTTAGTATGGAGGAGGCTCAAGAAAAATGGGACAAATGACACATTCAGTTCATGTACATAATTCCTCTCTCACATTCTCTACATGACATGTAGAGACACCCTTCAGGATGACGGATCGGTTGTATGTAGATTAAGTCAAAATAGTCCAGAAAGTATATTACTAGTGGCTGGAACAGCTGTGTGTGTGGACACACACTAGAGAGAGGTGTAAAACGGAGGGTGAGCATTATTGGACGCGGGACACTGCACTACACTGGCTGGGCTGGATGATGAAGAAGATGAGAGAGAAAGATAGTGTCGTCACCAAAGAGAAAGACCCACCATTCTTCAACACAATGACTAAATGAGGGGTTTGCAATTGCGAATCTCTATAGGAACGAACAAAGGGCGGATTAAATTTTCCAAAGTTTTGGCAAAGACAGCCAGCAAGCCGTGAAAAAGGATTTGAAGAAAAAGCCTTCCATTCCTTCTCTCTCTCTCTCCCTCCCTCATTCTATCATCCCTTGTGCCTGACTATCCCTCTTCTTTTTTTCGTATTCAACGCAAATCAGTCTCACACAAAATAGATAAAACTACTAAACTCACATCCTATGCATATTGTATAGCAAGAGGGACTTGTACAGTTTCAAAAAAAAGAGTCTTTCAAGGTTTTCCATATGTTGATCCATGTTAAAATATAATCTTCTTGGGGATATCCAACATTGTATGTACTTGTGTATTTGTGCATTGATTTCTGGGAAGAATCGGGATGAGAAGAGGAGCAGCAGCCGTTGGAAAATTTATTTTATCTCTTTTCCATCCTCATTCTCTTCCATGTGTATGTCACTCTCTTTGACAATATTTTATTACTTGTGAGGATTAAATGCACTCTGCATCTTTCACGAATGAGCCTTGCAATCCACATTGCGGAGACACTCTTTCCAACTTAATTTTTTCAAAATTTGCTCATAATTTTAATTTCGTCCTCCTATCCTCCGTCATGCAAATTTTGTTATAATTAATTCATTTTAAGTATTCATATAAGAAATCAGTGTACTAAAGAACTGGACAAGATTTTAATGTTTCTTAGTGTGTGTGGAGTAGGACGGCCTTTGAGTGTGAGGTGTAAGAAAAGGAATAAGGGCGTACATTCTATATTCTCTGAAGCTGTTGACTATAGCTAATGTACACTCACACACACAGTTACATAATACAAGAGAGACTGTGTTCAATCTGACAATAATAAATATTTCACCAAACAAACGTCAGTTAACTCCGCCTTCTTCTCTCATTGTGGACAATCATAATTGTTTGGTGATATTATTATAATATCCAAATCTATTTTATTCCGAGTGTACATTTTTTTCTCTCGTGATGTATATACGTGTGTGTGTGTTGAATGAATTACTGAGTACACAATAACATCTTTAGAATTGAATATGAATAGGCAAATAATTTTGAAATTCGACATTTGGCATCATCTGACAGGAAAGAAAAAAAATGGGCTAACAAAAAACACACACACGCATACACACACACACACACAGAAAATAATAATGGCTGGTCTTTTCATGAGACACAATGGAACACAAAACTCGGAACAAAATTCCCCCATACAGTTCATCTGTCTAGATTCTATTATGAGGATTTTATACGAGGAGAAAGGAGATAGAGAAAGATTGTGGATGACTAGGATGCAACGTTCTAATTATTGACTTTGAACTCTAAGTATTATCATTCTCTGACACAGTGGAAGTATATTCAACAATTTTTAGTTTTGGAAAACAACAAGTTTGAAAATTTCTCATGTTTTTGTGTTTGTGGTTTTGGATTTGTTATTTAAATACAGGACTACAACATTTTGTGGGGAGGGAGTGTGTGATGTGTGTGTGTGTGTGTGGACTCATCTCTCCATGCATTACATTTCTATGGTCGTGGTTTAATTAAATTGTTTAATTTAGAGAAAAGAGAGACTATGTACATGGGAAATCTCATTAACGTTGTACATATACGAGAGAGAGAGAGATGTTGATGGTGGTGGGAAATAAAAAAGGAGGTAACAAATGAAAAACTAATTTATTTGAGATTGGATAAAAATAGAGTTTTGATGGTGTGGAGTCTGAGTCGGAGTCTCTCCCTCCCTCCTCGAACGGTATTTGCTTTTGAGGTACAATTACATCTCGTCAGATAAGCTAAATGTTGAGGGGGACAATGGGAGATGTGTGCGGGGACAAAGGGAAATGTAATAAATTCCATAAAATAAAGAGGAATACCAATACGCATTCCACCTTATGCATGCTGTCTATAGACTCTTCTCTCGTCTCTGTATGGATGGCTAGAGACGCTCTTCTGATACTTGATACTTGCTCCCCTCCTCCCTTGCCAGGAAGAGACTGGCTGACTGAGATCAGAGGAAGGACAAAAGAGTCCATTGTGATCAAGTGAGAAGCTCTATTCTCTGGTGCATCTCGCTAACTAAAGCCTTTTCCCTGTACAGGGTACTCACTTCCTCACTTTCCGGACGGACCATTTTCGAAATAATATTCTTTGTCAGTCTATAATTCAGCATTCTAAAGTTACTCCTAAGTACCATATAGACAGTACAATGATATAAAAAATCAGCGGATTTTTCGCAATATTCGCCATATACGTTTTTAAGATAGAGGCAGTAGCCAAAGTGTTCAGTTTTTTCAGATTTAAGTTTCAAACTGTGAAATCTGCTCTGTTGAGTTTTGAGAACGAGTATGTGTCAATATTTTGACTTTTGTGCAGCTCATTTCTAATTTTAAATTTAAATTGAACAAAAAAGAAAATGTGACCGGAGGAATTGAACACCCTGTACAAATGTCATATACAATTGGACTACGATTGGATTTTTCTTCTTTCCTCCCATTTAACTCTCCTGCCACTATCTTCCCTATACAAGGACATTCTTCTCCTTCCCCTTACATCAATAGCCATTTACACGTATATAGTTATATCTAAAATATAAAACACACTCGTCTGCGGTGTATTAGAAATATTTATGTACGGAAAATTTTCCTATACTCGACTTTCTATGAACTCCCATTTTGATTCAAGACGTTGGAAATATGATTCTTGTGTCTAGTGAACAAAAAATGCACATTATATTCCTTCAGCTAAGCTATATTTCATTATACATGTATTGTGTCATCCACAATGGAAAGACTAGAGAGAGAGGGAGAGGGAGAAAGACGCACATTTTTCGCTTACAGATGATTTCAATGAGTACAACAATGCCTTTTCTATCTAATCCTTCTGTTCTCTCTCTTCCTCTTTCTCTACGAACCCTTGCAACGCTTCCCAAATCCTTTTTTTGTATAACATGCAGAATTTCGACAAACTCCACATCCTGACTATATTCAGTGTGTGCGTGTGTGTATGTGAAAAATGAATTCAAATTATGACAATGCAAAATTTTGTATAACTTTGCTCTTAATTTGCTACGTAAGAATTATGACAAGTTAATTATTTTCCACAATTAAAATAAATTATGATCATCTACTTCGTAAAAATATGTGCAAAAATAAGACTGCACACACACCCGCACAAAAAATGTGACGTCATTTTGAAATGTGATCAATAAATGTGTAAGGAGTTGTGTTGTGTGAATAGTTGATCTTTGCATTGTGATTGTATTTGGGATGAAGGAAAGATGAGGATCAGATGTGACAGGGGAGACAGGGGCGCTGTATAAACAAGAATAGAGATTTAGTGGATGGAAAGGGAGTCTAATAAAATATTTTCTTACCAGAAAAAAAGGGGAAAGAATTTTTTTTGAGAGAGGGAGTGAAGAAGAGGAAATACATGCGCTTGGTGATAAAGGCTAATATCCTATAGAATTGTGTGTGTGTGTGCTGCATATGTAGAGCAAATTGTGAAGAAGAAGAGTAGAGAGAGAGAGAAAGAGAAGTGTTAGAAATAATTACAAAGAGTGTTGACAAGAAGAGAGTCTGCAAAGAAAAATTGTTCCCCGTTTTAGTTGGAACAAAAGAGGATATTTTCTTTCGGCTCTCTTCTCCCCTTCTCTCTTTCACTATTCTTGAGGGTGCCAATGTCAATTGAGAATCGAGAATACCCGAGAGGAGTCAAAAAGAATGGATGTAAGAGAGAGAGAGAGAGAATATGTTGACACCACAAGAGTGAATGGAGAGTAGGGAACTCTTCTTCTATATTTTTTAATACATTGTTATATCCACATATTATATGGAGGAGATGTAGTCACAGTTGCTTCTGTATGCCATAGTGCTATGTACTACAACGTACACAAACACGCAGTGGGATAATAATAGCAAAACTCTTCTCTCTTCCCTTTTATCCATAGTATGAGCCTATTCATGGCTATAGATTTATTTGTCTGTGTGGAAGAGAGGAGGAGGAGGGAGGAGGAGGAACAATGTTGACAAGAGAATACGAAATGCATGGACAAAGACCTCTCTTATTATTATATTCTTCTTCTCCTGGCATTTTCATGTGTATTATTTTTGTGCATGAATATCTGCTTGGGAAAACACAAAAGCTGTGTCAACCCTTAGCCCCACACCGCCGATCCACACACACACACAATCATAATCAAGTATTTTCACAAAATTTTCCAATACTCTCTTCTCTCCCGCACGTTAAAGTTTTCGTCGTTCAAAAATATATTAATGGAACACACACAATTTATATTTCCTTCAGCCTAAGTAGAATAGCCACTGATTTGGCAGTAAAGTACTAATTAAAATCTGATGCTTAGTTTTAAAATTAATCATAATTAATTCCTAGAAATCCTAATACACGTAAGGCACAAATGCTGTTTTTACTGTCTCGTTTAAGTAAGAGGATTACGTAAGGAGATCCAGTTTTAAACTAAAGGTAAACTAGAGGAACTTTGGAATAATCTAGCTAAAAAATGGATGAAATAATGTAAAATGCTTAAAGTATTTCTGTATATTCCCATAGACAATGTAATGAAGGACATTTGAGCTATGAATCAAATCAAAGGAATATTGATAATAAGGATGCAGTTGGAGTGCACCTCCAATGTTGACTAGCGTAAAGTATCTTTATTATTAACGTGTGACGATAAGAGAAAAGAGAGAAGGGGGTGTATGTGTGTGTGTGTGTTAGGGAGAATTTCTATTATTCCAACCGAAACCCGAAAACAAGTCCACTTTTAACTCGTTGTTCTGGTTCAAAAGCTCCTCTTCCCTTTTGTTCTTTCACTCTATTCACTTTTCTCCACATGTAGTCTCACTTCTCTACAATCATCATCACACCTCTTCCACACTCACACAAACACACATCCATTTCATATGTACTTCCAGCATGTCAGGGGAGTGACAATGCAGATACAGATCAGGGAGTGACTACTGTATTGATAAGTCATCTTCAATGCCATCAGAACACTGTTTTCAAACTAGTCCTGGGCGATTTTTTTGCAAGAAATGAGGGAATTCTACTGGATTTTGGTCACTGCAGGCGAAAACTGTGTGTTTGTGTGTACACCGTGTCCTGTAATAGCAGAAAAAGTCTCACGTCCAAAACATACTCTTACTCCTCTAGGAATTATTGGAAAAGGGAGAAAACTGGGGTAAGTTTGTCTCACACACACCCACACACACGCCGGTTATAAATCAAGGCTCAAGTGGGTTCAAGATGCAAGTTGACTAGGTAAAAGGAGCGTGTGTGTGTGTGGAGGGGGATCAAAGTTAATAAAACACTTACATAGCATTAACGGGGTATAATATATAGTTAAAGGGGAAAAGAAGTTTTTGAGAAGACAGGAGAAAGTGGAGTTGCGAGAGGAAGGGAGAGTTTTTTTTTTCTCTCTCTCTCTCAAAAAATATACTGTTCTGATCAAAAATGTTTTTGTTGAGGGAGAGCAGTGGAGGATGACCTATTAACAATATTTATAGCCACCTTATTCAAATCGAGTAACTTAGCATGGACCATTGAGTTGGTGGAGACTCCATCCACACAACACATTCATGTATTAACATTATCCACATCTCCCCCCCCCCCCCACTCTCCGTGTGTGTGATACATCTCAATTCAACCTATGTAAGGACGAAGGGGAGAGACCTTGTGCTGGTTTAACAAAGATTCCACATATTTTCATCTATTTACTTGTCAGCACTGCATTCACTCAGTCTCTCTCTTTCTCTCTCTTTGATGGGGGAAGAGGAAGAAGAGGTCGACATGCACGAGAGCCTGACGACGATGACTCTTTCCATATTTTTTCTCGCTCAGTAATAAACTATAAAAAATCACATGTAGAAACCAGGAATGACTGCGTGTGTATGTGTGTGTGTGTTTGTGCATGGAACGGACACAGATTGACCTAATCCTAAATTACTTACTTAATGTGTCAATGTGAACATTCAGAGCTACATACAGATTATTCATATTAAATAATATTCAGATGCCACCATGGAACAAATACACACACACTACACAGACACACACGCAGAGGGAGATGTTTTTGATTGTACTTATGTATGTACTTGGCGTGGACTCGGCTCAGCCCAGGACTAACAAAAGGAATAAAGAACTGAATTGATAGCAATGGAGGTTAAATTGAGTTGAAAACACGAAAGGTTTTTTTTGTGTATCCGCGACCCGGATGATATCCGGACTTGTCCGGTCCCTTTCAAAGGGATCATGAGCATCATTACAAAATTTGTTTATGTGATGAGAATAAATTTACTCCATACATACACTGTCCCTTTATACTCATGCATCTCTTTGCCACCATCCACCGTTTACATGATAAAATCCTCTATTCAATAATACCCCCTCTCTCCCTGTGTGTGTGTGTACTAAATTGAGACATTTAAAGTCAGACAGGAAAAATTAAAAAGGGAGGCGAGAGAAAAATTAAAATAAAAAGTGAGCGGTTAGCAAAAAGGGTCCTTCTTGGTTGGTCTGGTCTGGTCCCTCGAATTAAAAAGTATTACACTCTATTAGGATTTTTAATCCGGGCCTTCATAAGGGTTGCACTCTCACAATAAAAAATTGATGTATAAAATGAACCCTTTCTAATACAATTTACGGTCATTATGGATCCGGGTGTAAATTATGAATATTATTTTAATTATGCCTTTATCTAACAAAATTCCAAATGGATTATTTGACATTTTCACAAAAATACGAAAAAGATCCCGATGCAATTATAATTATTTTGAATGATTCAACATTTCATTGATTAGATTGGTCAAGATACTCAGCTCCCTGGATTTGACGATCTGCAGTCATGGGCAGTGTACAAAGTAACAAAAGTAGAGAGAAAGAAAGAATTGACGTGGGAGCGTTGAGGTATAGAAGGGATGAAAAATAAATAAAAGATGTGGAAAAAAATAGATGACTTTTTCCTTTGCTTCCTCCTCCTGCCATTCTCATGATAAACTCGTTTGTGCTCTCTCTCTCTCTCCTCTGGATGGACCATCAATGGGAGACAGTCCGGTATGTCTGTATAAAAAACCTAATGGATCTCAAAAAGCTTCTAAAACCCGGGTTCCTCTTCCCTCTCCCTCTCTCTCCCTCTCTCTGTCTGTGGGCTGTTAGACAGTCAAAGTTAGTCAATGATATCAACACAGTGATCCCTTTCAAAAGGAACACACATAAAATGTGCACTCTTCCCCATACCCTTGCATATGCTCATTGTCATTGACTTTTATGTACCTCCACACACACACACTGTGCCATCTTCTCGTCTCTACTCGTGTGTGTGTGAGTGTAAGGTCATCGAAAAATACTTTTTCCCCTCCCCTTTCTCTCTCCCTCTCTCCTTTTCTATTCTCATCCATATACAATTGTGTGTGTGTGTGTGTAATACTCAGTCACTATTAGCGTCAAATTTTCCATGGCTCAGCTCCATCCATTTGTTGTTGTAGATAGAACGCTGTGAGTTTATGTAAAAACAACTGTTTTCTAAATGGATCCTCCCTCTCTCTCCCTCTGTGTGTGTGTGTGCTGTATATATACAAACACGCATGTGTGTGCAGTTTTAGATGGATATTTGGAAACAAGTCTCTTTTGCAGCATGTAGAATGATGGAGGAAACGAGACCTTTTATGGAGGAACTGAGGAACCGGAAGTGAGTCGACTTTAGGATTCGGATACTTTGTCGATTGCCCGGATTCTTCGCTTCTATCACCGCCATTATTACGTACTCCTCTTCTTCTCCATCTCTTTTCTTCAAAAAAAAAGAAAGGGGAGGAGGAGGAGGAGGAAAAATCCTATTCAGCAGTTTAGCTGACATAAGTGAGTCAAAGATTTCTTCTCCATCTCTAGTACTCTCTAGACTTGAGATCTTCTCTCTCTTTTTTTTATACGATCCTCCTTTCTTCCCACATTTTTTCAACGATCCGATGAAATGACGTAGAGAGAAAGTTTATTTAAAATATATTTGCCTTAAACTCTCTCTCTCTCTCTCTGTCTGATCTTTCTCTCCTCCATTACTTTTAATTTTTAAATGTCTCAACAGTTTGATTCTCCTAAAATATCCATGGAGGAGATGGGAAAGGGAAAAAAATAGAATGTGCTTCATATAGACTACATCTGCATCTGCGCATCTCCTCACCGTGGATCTCTGCCTGTCGATATATATCTGTCCTTACTACTCCTTACACACACACACGGGAGGTTGGGAAAAAATTATGGAAATTTCTAAAAATAAAGTTTCCTCAATTTTTAATGCCGTGTCACACCGAATGTCAAGAGAGAGAGAGAGAGGGACAGGGAATATTTTTTCCTTTTGTAAATTTTGAATTTACAAACACGAAGAAAAATTTTTTTTCCTATAATGTAATATAAAGCTGGATGCATCCTCATATCTCTCTCGTGTGCGTGTAGAAACTGAAAAGGGTTGGCCAGGAGGGAGAAGGTGGGATGAGATTTTGGCTGGTTTTGACTATTCTGCATAATATCCAATTTACCTACAATAATATGTTAGTTTTCTTTTCTATACAAAATCCCTCCATCCTCCTCTCCCCCCCCCTCTCTCTCTCTCAACAAAATCACGAATAGAATTTTTTGAATCTGTTCAAAAGGCATGCATATGTCTGCACACATATTGTGCATAGTGGAGCTTTTATGGGATGGAGGAGGGATTTTTTTGAGGGACTCCCTTTCACTCATTCATTTGATTCCATTTATTCTGGGGGGAAAATATAATAGCGAGTCAAATATGAATGAAAGAAGTCGGCGGAGAAAGAATGAAAAGAGAAAAGAGGCGAGAGAGAGAGAGAACCTCCATCTCATCCCTCCCTCCTTATTCACACCTAAACTTACTTTGCATAGAAAAAAAAAGACACACAGAGGCATTATGTTTCTTTTATATGTATGTAATGTGGGTAGTAGAATTCCTCACACTCGCAACAAACCTTGACGTCTCCTCCTCGTCCCTTTCATACTTTCACACTTTCACTAATTCAACTTGAGGCTAGTCTCCCAGTCTCTACAATATTATTTTTCCCTCGTCTTTCTCTCTCTCTCTCTCTCTTCTTCGCCAGGAAATAGTCGCGAAAAAATGAGAAAATACTGCACTCCTGGATAACTCACCCGGGTCTTGATAAAATTCCAGGAAGATTCTGTACTACACGAGATGGGCATAAATTTTTTGTATGGATTGTACGTTCACCGTGCTCGGCCTCCTTTCTCCTTACGGTAGAGCAAGGGAAAAGAAAGGCGTCATATGTAATAATATATTAGCAAAGGAAAAAATAATAAGGATTTTGATTTTTTCCCTCTCTTCTTTTCTTTCCTTCGTCTTCCCTCTCTCTTCTTCTTTTTTGTGTGGGATAATAGAGGTAGAAATACAGATAGGAGGTAGACACAAGGGAGACTAAGACTTGTGTGTGTGGATGTGTAGATTGGACGGAGGGTGAGAATAGTTAAAGAGAGAGAGAGAGACTTGAATGAATCAAGAATAGACGCATCTTTTTTTCGAAAAGAATATCACATTATATTATCTAGAAAATGCAAAGAAAAGCCCTCTTCTCCTCCTATTTCTATCCCCCCATTCTGCTCATTATATGACGACTCTCACTCTCATTGTCCCATTTGTATGCACCTAAATATTTCATTTCCAAAACCCCAGAAAAAAGGGAAGAGGGGAAAATAGGAGAGAAAGAGAAGTTCTCTCTCCCTCCCCCTTTTCTCTCTCCCTTGTACCCCATGACATAATACTCACACACACGCACCGTCGTATATGGTACATACAAAGAGTGTGTTTTGGTTCTATTGGTGTGTGTGGGGAGAGAGAGAAAGAAAATTTTAAAATTTTCCATTCACTCCTCCAGAATCTCTTTCACAATCAAAATGTTCAGTCCCTTTTTCTTTGTGTGTGTGTGTGTCCTCTTTCTTTTAGACTTAATGTCCGCTCTGAGGAAAACCCCAAAAACTTTCTTCTCTTTCTTTTTTCCATACTTTCACCTCCATAACTTTCATTTTTATAAACTATGTGAAAAATCATCTTTACCCATTTTAGTTTGTAAAATACACACACACGGAGAAAGAGAGAAAGAACTCAAATGTTCCTTCTCTACACGAAAGTCTTGTTCTAGAAAACAGTTTTTTCGATAATTCGATTGGGAGGCCTTGACGTAGAAAAGTGGGGTATGAATATTTTAATTTCTAAAAAATTTTGTCCTCAAAGTAAGGAGAGAAAGTATATAAAATATACTTGTACTACATGCATGCTTTCACCATATTATGGTATGGTTCTTTCTTGTTATTTCGCCTATGTTTACAAATGCCCAGGACAAATGTGGACCCACACACGCTAGCGAGAGAGAGAGAGAGAGAAATAAAAACGACGACGATGAATTTTGAGTTTTTTTTTTTCCTGGATTTGGGACATTGGGACAGAGAGCAGCGGACAACAATGTCGACAGAGAGAGATATATAGAGGAAAGGAGTGAAAAGTAGGAGAGAGACTGATACAAAGAAAGTGTAGCCATTTTCCTTTGTGTGTCAACAATCGGGAATTGTGTTCACTGGACAATATTGAGTAGCTCCGCACACACACACACACACACAAGATGTGTGTGTATACAAATGGGGTTAATATAGGTACTTTTGTGCATGGAAAAGGTTGTAGTTAGTTGGTGTGTGTGTGTCGTGTGTGTACAGTACAGTATGGAGCTAACTGAGTCTTTTGATAGTTGAGAATGTGCATAGATTATGAAGGGAGAAAGAAAAGGAGGAAAGAATGGAGAGAAAAAATAGGGAGAAAATGGCAATGCATGTACAGACACACACAAACACACACAGAGAATGAGTGGGAGCATAATGTTTGGAAAATAGATGGATAGTGTGTGGGGCATGGTTTTGGTTCGCTGAATGGCAGTGTGTGTGTGTGTGCTCATGCTTTTTTGGCTGGTTGGTTGTCGTTGCTTCTTCTTTATTAGTTGTTGATAGATGAAGTCTTCTTAAAAATTCATGACTTTTCGGCTTCGTCCCAACACCTCCATTGAATCCTTTGTCCCTCCAGTCCAGGTCGATAGAATTAGCTCAAATGCACCTGCACCTTCCTTCCTCCTCTCCTCCCCAGAATAAACAGCCTGTATTCTTCCTAAAAAGAGACAAACAATACCCGCCCTCCCTCCCCGTCACAAAACCCGCCCCCCCTCCACAATCATAAATATTCAAATAGCTTATCTCCCTCCCCATCCATCGTCCAGAAAGAGAGAAAGTTCAATACTCAACCAAAATAGCATCATACAAGTGTGGTGCGTCACGTTTTTCAACAAAAACTTCAAAAACATTTAACAGACTTAAGACGTACATTTTGTTCCCCGTTTTCAGTCAGAAAATAATTCCCGGATTTTAAAATTGACCGTTCAACTTTCTTTAAAATATGAAACTGATGATTCCTAATGAAAAAATGGCTTGTTTTTATCCTGTTTACGCCGTAGAGTTTAGACCACTCATCGCAGATACATAATGGAGAAAAATGGGTTGTGAAATGCCATAATTAAAAGGTGAAATCTGTTTAGCTATTTTAAGTTCAGTTTGAAAACCACATAAAATTTTTGAAAAAGAATAAACTCAAAAATATGTTCCTTTGACAGTCTTTTTGACATTTTTCTGGAATTTTGACATTGCTCAATGATAATGACCACTCCAGTGCAGTGACTAAATATTTTTCAAGGGATTTTAAAGAAGAATTGGAGCGAATGTTCTTCGAGGAGCGTGTGAGTAATTAATTGAGATGGAGAA
The DNA here is from genome assembly GCA_009870185.1 of Pygmarrhopalites habei. Classification (NCBI taxonomy): domain Eukaryota; kingdom Metazoa; phylum Arthropoda; class Collembola; order Symphypleona; family Arrhopalitidae; genus Pygmarrhopalites; species Pygmarrhopalites habei. Next base: position 32,977 of record WJFB01000743.1, on the reverse strand, counting down.
TATACTTGTCAAGAAGAAGAGGACAACCTTTTCTTCCTCTCTTTTTGAGTTTGTGAAACATTTTTTATGTCCAAAATAAGAGGAAAAGGCTGTGCTATTTAAAAATGAGAAAGAGAGAGTGAAGGAGAAACTTTGATTAGGATAAAAAGTGTATAGACTTGTACTTTATGCTCCTGTCATTCAGTCCTTTCTCTCCTTTTTCCCCCTTTATCATTGAACAAGTACTACGAACTAAAGACTTTGACAAAAAATAGTTAAAAAGAATTTAAATGTTATTTCTTTTTCTTTTTTATATTTCAACGACGACTCTGTATATTGTACGTGTGTGCCCATTTTCTCCTTTACCCTGGTCTTCTTTGTATCCTTCCAAAAAAAAAGGATGATGATGACTGGGGGATTCGGGATCCGACCTCCGTCCCCAATTTATAATGTCAAGTTCCCTTTTCCTCTCTCTCTCCTCTCTCTCTTCTTTTTCTCTCTGAAAGAGATTTGCTTTCAAATATTTTCTGTGCATAATAATGTGAGTATGGTACACCTAACCCCAGAAAAGTCTTTGAATTACTGTGCACTCGTACAGCTACTCAACGAATATCCCTCTCTCTCTCTTTCTACAAATGTGATGAATTCAATTTGACAAAAATTAGTCACTCAACACTTCGTCATTCCACTTTCCTACACTCTCAAGAGCATTTTTTTCTGAGGGAAATATTTTTCCAAGGGAAAATTTACAAATTCAACCTCTTGGCTTTGAGAGAGAGAAAAAACATTGAAAGAGCAAAGCGTCAGTATAAAGTTCTCGTGAGTATTCTTTTGGTTATCTAAATGTTGTATAATTCAAATTAATTCAAAATTGTACAGAAAAAATATGTGAATAACTTCAGAGGCAACTACTAAAAAATTAACTGTGGAAAATTTGATATTTAGTTTACTTTGATGGTAGACTAGATGCACTGGAAAATAATCTTTACGAACTTTGCACTACTGTCTGTATTATTAGTAGTTAATTCCTTTCTGAATATTTAAATTTTCAATTCTAATGCGAATTTAATATTATTCGCTGTGTACATAAAAAGTTGTCTTAGTACAGCAGCCGACAAGAGAACAATCTGGTAGTTAATTATGATTAGGTTCAATTCATGACGCGGAACAGATTCACATTTACAAGAGTGTGGTTATTAAAATCTATTGTCACACACACACACGCACACACAGCTAACAGTGTAATGTTTATGAAAATGACATAATTAAGATGAAGCTGTGTGTGTGTTCCGTTGTTGTCGTTGTGAGTTTCCCTCTTAAAATCACTAATAATTTAAATAAGGTATTGAGGGAAGATAAAGAGAAATCGACTGTAAAATTGCCAATAAAGATTGGTGGACAAAAGGTTAGTGGCAGTGAAGGGACAAAGGGTCCATTGTATTCTTCTTTTTCAAGACCCCCAAGACCACACACACACACACTGGGACATTATGCCATATCCAATAACAGTGCATTACACGCACTAGACACACACAAAGACTATTATCATGATGAAGGAGAGGAGAACAGAGAGACAAGGATATTATGCATGCTAGACAGACACACACATGCAAAGAGAGAGAGGAGGGGGAGAGAAAGAGAATGGTGAACAAGTCTCGTAAATAAAAAGTGTCAACTTGGCCATTCGGCGTGTATTCTGTGTGTAACAATATCACAAATAAATCGTGGAAAGGAAATCTGGAGAGAGAGAGGAAAAGAGTGAGTGATTATTCTCCATGATACTCTCTTACATTGAACAAATTCAAATATCATTATGCAGATTTTTAATAATGAATCAACAGAAGACAAGGACCAGAGAAAAGTTTACATACTGTGCAGCCACATTGATATGTATGTACTATTAAATGGAAGATGCACACACAACGGACTGCTGTAGAGGATGCTGATATGGTGTGAACTGGTAATTTTTAAAATGGGCGGATTGCACTAGCAATATATCATGAGAAATCAGCACACTCATAGCTCATTCATGGTTTTTTCCCCCACATGATCATGTCATAAGAGAGACGGTCCTTTTTCTGTGTCTGTGCCAGTGACCGCCCTCCATCATCCACACATTCCTCGTCCCATTTGCGTCATACGGAAAGTCCAGTCTATTTTTAAAAATTATTCTCAAAAAATTGATCCAAATTCTTGAATTCTTACTTTATATTACTGCACACCATTTTCTACAATGTGTCATTAAAATTAACGGCCAGAAAACTGGCTACTGAAATGATTCCCAATTTATTTACATAAAGTATTTAAAACGACAAACTAATTCGTAAAATTACACAAAAAAATGTCTACCAAAAAAAGAAGTTTACTCGTCTAGACTTGTTTCATCCACTCAATTTGTGCTAATATCATGTTGATGATTCAGCTTTAAAATTGACCAGTCCAATGTGTGTGTGTGTGTACAAAGTGGAAGTTATGAGGGTACTTTCGTGTAAATTAATAACAATTAGATTTTTTTCACTGTGTGTTGTGTTTGTTGTGTGCAGTTCAAAGGTGTTCAGTTCCGTCATTATGTAGAATGATGTTAATGGTACAGTTTGACTTTATTGTTGATGAATGGACACATGGATGGTCAAAAAAAGAGTACAATAATATATTATAAATGGAGAGAGAGAGAGGATTCAAACAAAATTAAATCAAAGCTAAAAGGAAGAGAGTTGTTAGTTCCTGTATGCTCTTCAACCCTCCTCTCTCCCTCCCTCTCTTTCTCTCTCTCTCTTGTGTGTGTGTGTGACAAGTCAAAAAACTGGGAAAAGGGTGAGGGAGTCCAAAATTCAAACTAGTTTTGAAACCACTTTGGAATCCGCTCCACTGAGATTCCCTCTTTCTCTCTCTCTCTGAGAGTAATGGATGTAGTAGATAAAAGGGCATAAATTTGTGTGTGTGTGTGGAAATTGAGGTTTTGTCCATGGGATGATGATGAAAAAGTTTATGCAAAAGACATCGCTCTCCTCCTCCTCCTCCTGCCTCTACTTGCAGATACATTATTATGATGATTGTGAGAGTATAGAAGTATAGAGAGAGAGTATGACATGCCTTGTGTGTGTGTGTATTTGTATAAGTACAGAGGGAGGGGAGGGAGAGAGAGAGACTACAGAGGCATGCACACACAATGATGAATGTAAGTTGATTCCGGAGAGCTGAAATTTTTTATTTTTCACCATAGACACACACACTCACTCTCTCTCACACACACAAAGATAGATATTCATCCTTCATACATGTGAATTTATTATTTTGAATTCAAAGCTTGACTGTTTGGTTGGAGGAGGAGGAGGAGAAGAGAGAGAAGCATTTTGCGCATAATGTATTCCATTGTGTGGGGACTGTTGTGCGGTGCGAATGGCTGAAATTATAATAATATCAAAATGGTTTACATTGCACTTGACATATGTTATACATTTCTATTTATTCATCTGTTCTCTTCCCTCTCTCTCTCTCTCGTCCCAATGAATCAAACTATGAAACGCCGATGAATATTTCATCTCATTTCAATCCGAATATTACACACACACACTCACTCACAATCCACTCTCCGATGTATTTTTGAACACAAGTAAGTTACACACAACACAACACACACACGGCTTGAGACATCAACTTGTAAAATCCGTGTGTGTGGTAGTAACACACTGTGTAACACACACAACACACACACAATCATCATAATTTCCATGTCGTCGGAGCATCCATCTTGTTTAATTTAAAATGGGGGGATGTGTGTGGAGAGAAAGGAAGGAGGAAAGAGAATTGAAAATTGAAATGCGAATGACAGTGACAGGCCGTTACCATTGTGAGGGGTCAGCGTCCACATGTTATTCTCCCTAATTCATAATTATGAAATTCAATTAGTCATCCTCCATCTTTTAATTCATAATAAACGTCTACACGTGCAAATATGTACCACACACACGCGCTACACCCTTTCTCTCATAGTTAGACGATGAATGCTTTCTCCTGTTCAGAATTTTAGTTGAGTTGTCATTACGAAAATCCAGGTTTGGAGAGAGATTACTCGGTGTTTTCACCCGTCTCGCCCTCCACTGTGTAGAATGGGATTAATTGTCTCGAAAATGAGGATGGAGTGGGTGAAAGCAATAAAATTTTGAAAAAATTGACTTCATAATACAAAAAATATCTTCTCTTGTATTTTACAAAGTGAAGGGTCTTGATTGTGGTTTAATGCATGTAAATGTAACCTTGTTGCTGGTTGTGGTTTCAATACGAATAAATTATAATGTTGAAGAGAGAGAGAGAGAGAAGAATAAATTTATTTGTACGTCGTGTGTATTTTGATTGGGACAATCAGAGGAAAAAAATTCTTTTTTTAGAAATATTGTTCAGAATGCTTCAAATGTGATTTCTGCAGTGAACCATCATCACACCTGAGTAAACTATTGTTGTTGCTGTCAGACATACATGATTTCATCCATAATGATCATCATCATCATCATCGTGCAGTATGTGCTAAATTCTCAAATGTTTTACTTTCCACGTCCACATCAAACATACAACAATACAAATTGTCATTTACTATGTAGTTTAATGTCAGCAGGTAATTTTGATTTTTTTGTGATTTATATGGTAATTTTACAATAATTTATAATACTCTCCTTTTCTCTCCTATTTTTCACACACAAAATGAAATTTGGCAAGGACGACAAAAGTGCGACTGTCACAGTATAATATATTCTTGTACAGATTTTTTGTGGGGAAGGGCTGTCAATTAAGAAGATGGAATATAATAGAGAGTCAATGTCATAAATTTTAAATTTAAACTATAATTGTGTGGAGAGAGTGTACGACGTTATAATGATGAATGCTCAATTTTTGCGGAAACTTAGTGAAAATTTCAAGTTCAGATTTGGTAAATCACACACACACACATTTACTTGATCTGATGATATGGAAAAAGAATCCAGACAAAGAACAAATAAGTTTGTAAAATACCCTTGAAAGGATTGAGAGACACATTGTGTTGACTGATGTTCGAGTCTGAAACCACAGATGAACATTTATAACAATCTGTGTACTTTGTCCCTTTGAATGGGATGTAAAGCTGTTTTACAAATACCTCCAGGACGGTAAATATTCTCACTTTCTGTTGAAAAGATTTTTATTCAAATACAGTGGAATTATTCTTTTTGATAAAAATTCACTTCTGTACATTCAAATCCAGTCATTTTTGTATCTTACAGCCAAATCTGCTGTACAGCAACTGATGACTTTTAAATGAGACTGTAATGAAACTAATGAATTGTGTTTGCGTGTGTGCACATTATTGCTTGAGGCGGGGTATCATCCCATATTCATTTTATGTATATGGTGTGACGACAAAAGGTCTCTCTCCTAAACACACACACACAGTAATTACATAATAAGAGCAGAGTAGGATCAATTGAACAAGTCAGACAGACACTGCATATTTATTGAGACATATGCCAAAAAATGAAAAGGGTCCGTGTGTGTGGGTCGGTCGTCGGGGAATATAAAAAAAGCTGTTCCTGCTCAACAAAATAAAACTGTGTTGAATGTTTCAAAAGGGGTCACGCGTATTGCTTTTTGTTTTTTTATTTGTATTGTTCAATTTTCAATTCACATACACATCCTATATTAGTTCGGTAATCGTTCCAGAAACCTTCCCCCTGCCCCTTCTCCTGGCTCCCGTGTGTCCGTGTGTGTGTGTGTGTGCAGGAGGGACTTGGATGTACAGTGAATGGTTACATTTTTATGCTCATTGTTGGAGCATTCAAAGTTTTTATTACATTATTGGTAATAAAAGGTTGTGTATTGTTCACCGGGACCCATGACTGTGACGACATTTTAAAACTTTATTCATTTGTATTTAATTGAAAAAAAGGCAAGTTTTTCGTCCTGCACAATAGACAAAAAGGGGACTGCGTTCATATTTTACAGTTTTTACTGACTCTCTCATTTATAGAAAAATTTTATTGCTCTGCAGTTTTTTCACACGCATTAAAATTCTTTTTGTTATGATGATTGGAATGGGAGAACTTTCTCGTGGAGAAAGAACTACTTTCTCCAGCTTCTACTGAAGAGGGGCATATTGAGAATACTACATTAACTCTTACAGAGCGTTGTTCGGCTTAAGGAATGTCATGTTGACATGATCTGAGGTCACAGTTAGTTGTTTTATGTGAATTATCGTGGAAAAGTTGAAGGGACCCTGTTTGAAGATCCATGAGCCTTACGCCTAACAGCGTACAAAAGGGGAAAGTGTTTGGAGAGCGCCGAGCACGTGACATTTAAATTGATAATTTCGTCATGAAATAAAATTTTATTTTTGTGTTCCACTAGTTCCACGTTTGCAAGCCGGAGTTGCAATTAATTTACAATAGTACAAAATGAAGAGTCAAGGGTTTCACGTTGTAAAACTATTTACCAGGAAAGTACAGACTGGTTCCTTTTTACCCAGATATTTATCGACTTTTAAGGATTACAGTGTCAGAGAAGTGGAGGTTCCTACTCCTCAAACATTCATTGCAGGTCAGTTTATAACTGTAATGTAACTTATTATATCTTTAAAAGTTTTATTCGTGTATGCATGAATTTGGTGGTATTTTGATTTATAGGCAAACTGTGGGAGGGGAATCAAATTAATGATTCTAATGCAGACAAAGATGTACCTTTAATTGTTATCCATGGATGGCTTGACAATGCCTCGAGTTTTGACCCTCTCCTTTCCAAAATAATGACACCCACAAGGGTTGCATACGCAATGGACTTACCAGGTACTTTTGGTTATTGTCACAAACATCATTTGTGTGTCAATAGAAGGCAATAATCGTCATATTCTTGTACTTTATTCCCTTAAGGTCACGGAAGATCACCGTTAGGAACGAGAGGTTTCTTTGATGGACTTTCAGAGTCAATGTTAGCAATCCATAGGGTCATGACTCACTTCAAATGGGAGAAAGTCAGTTTATTGGGTCATTCAATGGGATCAATAATATCCTTCAGCTTTAGTGGAATCTTTCCAGAGTAAGTCATGGATATTGTGAATAGGCTAATATAAGTAAGACAATTTAAGTATTACTGTGGCTAATCATACATCATGTGTTTTTTAGATATGTTCACTCATATATTGGCCTTGATGTCATCAGACCCATACCAAACGACCACATACGTGCTATAAGGTAATGATAATAATACTAAAATTTTGTTAACATTATGTAAATCGAAATGTTTACATCAATTTTCTATTATTTTAGACGGATAGCGTATGGAGTTGTCAAACTTGAGAATAAGTTGGCAAGTAAGAAAGAGCCACCATCCTATTCTTATGAAGAACTCGTACAGCGTACGTACAGGGGACGAAAACAGTCAGTGAACGTAGAAGGAGTCAAAGTTCTTTTAGAACGTGGAGCTATAAAATTGCCAAATGGTTTGTACCGATTTTCACACGACATTCGGGTCACCATTCCGGCTTCTATTCCAGTTCCTGCCGGTATGCACCATATTATATGAAATGAAAATTTTACAGTCGATATAAAAGAAAGATGGAATTAAGATTATCCTGTTATACAGATGTTTCGAGAAATATTGCCATAAATATTGGGGAGAATGCTATCCCCGTGTGCTTGATCAAGGGTGATCCAGGTGAGTTGAAACTTGAGACTTACAAGTTTTTCATTATACAGGTGACAAGTTGTGTTTATTGAGCTATCTTTGAATTTTCAGGAGAATATTATGAACCTAAGGAAAATTTTATGGAGTTTGTAGACTTTGCTAAAGAAAAATTAGGAGACAAGTTTGAATTTCATTTTGTTCCAGGTAACCCAGATAATAAATTCATTTACACTTTCTAAAGAAAATTTACCCACCTGCTTTGGTGTCTTTGGTTAATTTTAAAACTTTCACTTTCTCTCTGTTTGTAGGAACTCATCACTTTCATCTTAATGATGCTGGACCAACAGCATTAATTGTCAACAAATTTTTGGATGAGAAAAACAAAGCCTCGTCTATAAAGAAAGTTGAAGCAGCCGCGGTTAACTAAACGTTTAGATACGGTCATTTTAAAGTCACTTGCTAAAAAACTGTGTTAGCAATAATGATGATAATAACAGTAGCATGAGGGGGGTTGTTTAATCCGTATTACTTTTAATCCCGGTACTAATATCATGCAATAACGAATGATTTGTAGACTTCCAACGAGATTATTCAATTATATATTATTCAGTATATATCAATATTATTGATACTCTATCTTTTGCACAATCCTTTTGTGTACAAGATGTATCAAAGTTGTTAATTTATGAGAGACTCAAACACGTCGATCGTGATTTCTGAGGTGGTATATTAAATTCAATGAAATATTTATTATGTTGATGAAGTTTGCTTTTTCTAGTTCTATTTTATTAATTTCGCTGACGAATGAAGTTGAGATACGTCAAAAAAAATGTTATAATATATTGTTGTTGGACATTCAAGGAATACTCTCAAATATCGGTAATAAAAATAAGCGATTGTCCATGTAAATTGCTTTTATGGTTTTTTTTAATAATTTCTATATTTTCTTCATTCTTAGTTTCAGAATATTCTTGAACCCTTGCCCCCATGTTCAACCATCTCATTTATAGATGACGTGGTTTATCCTGAATTTTATGGTCAGCAACAGGCCGTCGAAGAGGACCAAACAAGAACCAGACAAAAGCCATTGGAAAGTTGTCAGCATAAAACTTTGTCTTTTCATTCCGTCTCATGGCCGTTCCGTGTCTGCTCAACAAGGTCAAAATCATTTGCTCATTACAGCGTGTTGATAGTTATCATCTCTACAATCAGTTAATTTTTCAGTTGAAAAGAGAACACTGACCGAAATACAAAATCTTTAATTTTCAAAATCACATTCTGGGGTGCACCGTACACCATACACAGGACGATGGCTCTGGCAACTGTCTCAGCTGTCAATTTTCCAATCATCATGTCAAAACACAAATTTTTCATATTTACAATGTCATATCTATGACCCAGTTGAATCAATTCCTCCAAGCTTGTGAATGTGAAATTATTCCCCTGTAATTTATTTGTCCGAAGAAAATTTATCATTCGTCTGACAGAGCGAGTAGAGAAAGTTTCCATAAGGATGACATTATCTTTAATTTCCTTTGCCATGAGGGGACAGAGAGCTATTTTTTAAAGAAAAGAATCATTTTAATTTATAACAAGCAAACAATTTTTTAAATATTCCGTTACTTACTCTTAATTTCTTTTGACTTGACCATTATATATTTGTTTTGAGTCACAATCCCAACATCATTTCTAGAGAAGTCGGTGGAATCAATTGGAGCCTTGCTAGTATTTTCAACATTTGTGGTAGTCATCTCACAAAGTCCTACATTACTGTGATATCCAGTGGCGTAGACTAGTACAATCTTGAAAAATGTTTTGGAATCTTCAATTAAATTTAATTGTTCGTCCTGTAACTGAGCCAGACTCACAAAATGTGGGAAATTGTATTTGGCTACAATTTTCTCAGAAACTGTCTGAATTTCCCCCATGAATCTCCCTGCATGAACTTGTCCAGAATGATTTAACATCTGCAGTTCCAGTTTCACAAAGAATTGTACATCCGATTCTTCTCCTCCTCCAGACGATGGGACACATGAGAGGGAAATGTGGACATCAAAGTCATTCCGGCAGTAACCTCTTCTGATTGTCAGTCCTAGCTGCCTATATGGACAAAAGAGGAAACATTATTTGATCACTAATTAATTTAAAAATTAATTTAAAATTTAATTCCGTACCAGTGAGAAACGGGATCATCTTTTCCATTCTTTAAAATGATGGGATGAAAATTGTTGACGAAGACTAGACCAGAAAAAATAATGCCTTGAGACTGGGACCCATCAAATGGAGGATTTGTTCTGACATTTTCCCTGACTGGAACTTCAATTATGTACTCTGACTTTTTGACATCCAGCTAAAATTACAATTGTTATAAAAATGAATTACAATTTAGTTCCATTTATGTTGACCTTTGACATAATTCATAACAAATGGGTTTACTCTGGTCTGTAGGAATCTGTATGTGACATCCTTATTTGAGAAACAGTCATCATCATACCGAATACATCCTATCCTTGGTTGACCCCCACTACTCTGACTACTGGTCAGTAGTTTATAAAAGATGGATTTTTTCCTCGGACTCTGAGTGTCATTGCTTAGCAACTCTTGAGATGTGGAGTTGGCATTTCCACCCGCATCATGTAACTTGAGTATACATTTACAGCCTAGTATATTGGGTTTATTACAGAGGACACAATCATTGCTGAATGATCTTGCTGTGGCTGTCCTTCTCTTGGTAGTACAGGAAATTAAGACCATTTTATATTTTATGCAGTGGACAGCAGAGTCTCTGTGTCCTGTCTGTGTCTGTGTCTGGCTAGATGATCATGGCAAAAGGATCTTAGTTTTCATGTGATGAAAATGCAAGTTTAGCAATTTTGTTGTTGACTGTCTACAGCTGTTGAACTGGGCACATAAAATTATTGATTAGCAGTCAGTCAAGGGGCAGTCGGAATGTTGTGTGAGCCACCATTTACATCATTTATATTCAGAGAGGAGAGTAGAGTTGATTTTTTTAAAAGAGGAGAGAGAGAAAAAAAGTAGGATAACAGGAAACAGGAAGGGATGAACTGGTAATTTCCATAGGGAAAACATTTTCACTGTGATTCTCATGTGATATGACAAGATTTACTGGAGAAGAACCCTCATCCGACAAATTATTCATGTGTGCCCAGCAACTTTTTTTTTTAAAAAAAAACAGATCATTTTAAAATGGTCATAGCAAATCCCTTCCAGTACAGAATATATGTGTTCAAAAGTACAGACATGATTACCTATTTTGTTTTGCCAAATTTTTGCAGGGCAAAAACAAAAGCAAATAACTTATTGTACTCTCGTGTGTACTTGTAATGTGTGTGTCTGGAGATGAATAGTCTGTTTTCCTTGAATTTATTTTGTATTTCATAATAACAATAATATAACTTGGTCCATAAATTACACATTTGCATAAAGTAAGTAATAGCACACACTGTTTTTTTGCACGCTCACAATTTTTTTAGGGATAGAAAGAAAAAGATATGTATGAATTGAGCCATGTATCCTTAAAAATGTTGTATTCACTGGCTTCATCATCATAATCATAATCAACTTTTAATTATTCATTCCTACATGGCCAAAAAAGCAGAGAAACTTACAAGAGAAGCTGAGAACTGCAATTCATATTTTCCAGAGATAAAACTGTAAACACTGACTGAACTTGTAGTAGTGTATTCTTAATTCCATTATAGTCTTGTTGACGACACGAGTATAAAAAATTATCATCATTTCCTTTAATAATAAATTATTAGTACGGGTTAAGTGCAAAATTGGTAGACTTTAGTTTTTCTGATTAAAATTAAATTAGCTTTTACATAATGGTAGTCACTGTGTCATGATCAAAAAAGTGCACAATTATCTTGAAAACATTTCTCCCTTCCACTAATCTCTCTTTTGGACGCACAGAACACACCACATGGACATTAACTATTCTGTGTCATAAATGACCAGGACCAGATTAATAGAAAACTAATAAACTTTGACAGTTGATTAAAATATTCGTCATCAAAATGTATGTATGAAAAACTCATTGGCGATTTTCTTCTTTGTAGAGAAAAAGAGTTCGATAGTGGTCCATTACAGGGAAAATCTCAATTTAGTATGTATTGTAGCATTATTCATCTGAAGATTGAATGATGTCTTCACAGGGAGTGATTTTGATACTACAAAGGTCCATCTTTGTCCCTCCAAATTGAGGTCTCAATTGGTCTGGGGCTATGTGGGCCAGAATGGCAGCTTTCCATTTGTCCTCATTCGAGTCAAAAACTTCCACACATGGTAGATTGAGTAGGGGTTTTAACATTTTCAAAAGTACGGCAAAAACTCTGGAGACTGTCAACAAAGAAACAAGAACAACAGCAAAAAAAATGAATCATCTGTTTCACTCCATGTAAATACATAACACAAAGCATAATGCTGTAAATGTTCACAAAATATAAAAGAGGTTTATTATCCAGTAAAAATCGGTCATTTGTAAGGTTTATGATTGCTCTAGTATAAATGAGACCATTAATGAGGACTGACCATTAACGAAATACACTCGCTCAGCCAGGAGCGGAAAATAATTCCCATAATTTGTGGCAATTTCCAGTCCACACTCCACAGCTGGAAGTTTTTGCAAGAGAGAAAGAGAAAGAGAAAAAAAAACAATTGTGTGTCAAAATTTTGGACATGTTCCAAAAGTAAATTTTAATTTTAATAATGCGCATAACATATGCATCATCCTGTGTATATACTTAATACTTTGTGTGTACAATATTATGAAAGAATGAATTGTGAGGCTTATGTATTGTAGCATTTTGTTAATACTCTTCAAGCTGGTGAGTTGGTGTCTGGAGTATCCCTTTAAATCGACAATGATGACGACTCCCGTCGTACTCTTTACTTTACTACTATCCTTGTCCTTGTCCTTCTCCTCTTTCAGCCGGGCATGTCTTTCCCGGTTCAGTCTGATCATCGTCTCCTCTATTTTAACGTACATCCGTGACATGTACTGGACAAATTTGTCCTTCTCTCCCTTCTCCACAATGTGACGGACATTCCAGGAGCCCGGGGACAAGGAGAAGACTGTATCACACACAGAAATACATTCAAAATGAAATAACTTGTTATTTTTTGTCAAATAAGACACAGAGACGAGAGGGTGGACACACACACGCACACAGACAAGAGTCATTTCATTGTTTTTTACAGGCAAAGAAATACCAGGAAGCCCATTTTTATCCACCCCGTCCGCATAGAATGGGTAATTCCATGCATAGTCTTCGGTGAGGTCATTCGTGGCTGCAGTGTCTATATTATTCTCCAGTCTCCATTTGAGGGACTGTAAGTATTTTTTTTAAAAAAAATATTTACTTTTCTAAATATGTAATTCTGAAGGAGAAAAATTATTTGCCAAAATTTAATTTAATCTTACATTTCTAATTAAATGTTCCGTCTTCTCTGCGTTCATATGACGTGCTACATTTTTAAAAATACATTTTAAATTCTAATTGCAAATTTTTTGAAAGTCTTCAATGCATAATGTAGATTTGTGTAGGGAAATTGAGAGAGGGAATACCATGAAGCCATCTGAGCAGGTACAATTCATCCTTGAAATTTTCATACATTTGTTTCTCTGTTATGTCCGGGATTCGGTCTTTCAGCTACAATATTCAAATTCCATCACATTCACAATTGGAAAAACTACACACAAAATAAAGTTTCATGCAAATAAAAAAAATCTCTTGTGTCTCACCTGGATTAGTGCAATTTCCTCTTTGGTGGGTGGTGCAATTGTGGACATTTTGATTCCAGTTCCCAAATAACACTTATCACTGATTACACTTTTTTCAATCCATAAATTATATATATTTGCAGACAAATCTAAAATTTTGATCACATTTACTTCAAAAAATAAACAGCACACACAATTTTTTCTCTATTATCCGAACACCAACACTCACACTTCACTGTACCACTGCTCACACTAGCTCACTCCAGTTTGTGACTGTTAAGTATTTCCAAATTGCATAACAAACTATGTAGATCCGGTTGTGGGGAAAGCGAAGATTGTTACTGAAAGTCAGGATTTACGTTATTAAATTTCCGGCGACAATTATGACCCAGTTTGTGTGTGTGTGTTTGGTGTTGGTGAGGGCTGGACCAAATCTGAAGTGTATGTATAATTTTTGAAACAAGCGTTAATAAACACCGGTGTGTGTGTGTGGTATGGGGTGTAGAGAGAGAGGAGGCACACTACGTGTGGTGTGTATGTACAATAGGTAATTATAATGATTGTGAGTTGGTGGGCATGAAATGGGAAATTGGAATGACTTTTGTGTGGCTATGACTAACAATATTTCCCCAATACACGAGGCCTTATTAAAAAAGCACTGCACGGCACACACACACAAACCATGAGAACCCGAAAAGAGGAGAGTAGAGAAGAGAGAGAGAGAGTGAGAGAGAAAGGCCTCCAAGTGGAGGAGGTAGTAGAGTGAGACTAAGTGGTTGGAACTTGGTGTTCTCGCTTTAACTCCGACACACCCGCATTCGGTCCGCCTATTTTCTATAACCTAATATAATATAATATGAGGCATATCACATGATGGTCCTTTTCCATACTCTCTTTATCCCCCAACAACTTCAACTTACTTCCTTATACTATGGATCTATGTATGTGGGGAGTATTTCAGAAGAAAAATCCGCACTGCAGCTTACCTCTCTTCCTTTCTTTCCCTCTCTTCCTCTTTCTCTCTCTCTCTCTCTCCAGGAGAGTAGGCATCACACTAAGCCTTTATTTCTTCTGGCCAACCTGCATATTCCGTGTGTAACACTCTATTCAGCTGCCATTCAAGTTACATTGGCCATCACACGAAAGGGAGAGAGAGAAAGAAAGGAAAACATTGCAATTGTATGGTCGTTTATATTGTGGAGAAAGAGAGAAGTGTGTGTCGTTCCGTCAAGACATTGACAACCGAAATTGTTGCCAATAGGATTTTTTTTACAGTGTGGCGTCCAAAGTGTGTCCCATATAAATTGTAATGTCTTACACACACACATTCTCTCCCATTCTCATGTTACACCGAGAGTGTGTGTGGCTTTCGGTGAGTAGAGAAACACGTGGAGTAAAAAGCCTGGGAACCCTATGAATGAAATTAAATGATAGGGTTGAGAGTAAAACCCACCATCCACCTTATATAAAATTTATATTATTATTATTACTACGCCTGTAGATCCTGGAGTTTGATGGTCGTAGATTCGAGGAGGAGGAGGAATAAAAAAAGGTTAACGAACGAATGATAAAATTTGCGATTTCCCAGTTCACACTTCTCCTTCATGATGATGATGATAGGGATTAATGCTTACCGTGATTGCACAGTCTATAATTAAATGAATTAGAACAGAATGGACAGGACAAATAGGATGAAATTGATCATTGTACTCTGAGCGCTCAATTGAAACTTTGGCACAAGAACAAACGTTTGGAATCAGTGAAGAGGAGATATCAGTGAAGAAGAGATATCAGACACAACAAAGTTGATGGGGAGACGGTGTAAATCAGGGAATCACATGAAAAGGGCATTATGACTTACAACATGACACCAACATATTCAAATATTGATGATCTCATTCAAAATAGTGTAGTCGTGGGTGTGTGTGTGTGAATCTACATTCACCATCTCTCTTGTTACATAATAAAGACGCTCTTAGTCGTATAATTACAAGAGCAAATGGGATGGAATGGAAAAGGTGAGAATGTAATGAACGTAACGAAAGTAATAGTAAGTATACTAACATATGTGGTAAGTAGGAAATCTATAGATGGTCAATACTCGCTTGAGAAGAGTAGGACAAGAAATCAAGTGAGGTGAGACTAGGTAATGGTTTCTTAAAATCCTAAGAAAGTCCCTATCAAAGTGACATTAAGTGTGTGTTCTTGTACCTATATTTGTGCGTATGTTTGGACGGTCGCCTAAAATTTAATGATGTAACTATATTGTTATGGATACCTATACCTCCATCCCCGTATAATGACTAGATGTGTAACACACACACAGAAATAGAAAGACTGTGTAAAGGTCAGCCCATTTGTACTATCACGACGATTCCTATCTGGCACTTACATTCAATTGATCTCCCACGACGGCACACATGCCTTGTCTAAAATTACAGAATATTTAGGGGCAAAAATACCTGGGATTAGCATTACCATTACCCGGGTGACTCCAACATTGGACGTAATGTGAGTGTGTTATGTAGCAAGAATTTGTACAAATAGAAAATAGAACTTTTTTTTCCTCCAAGTTTCCTTTTATTGATTTAACCCAGTTGCGTGCCTACACCCTTATTTTTAATAACATGCAAACTGTGTGTGTGTGAAAGAGAGAGAATGTTTGGTTTTGTGTGTGTACTGTGTGCACAAGGGAAAATACAAGGGGATATTAAATTTTTAAACCATTTGTTATGTTGTTGTTCAAAAATGTTGTTGTTGGATTCGTCGTAAATGTCATTTTCCTGGTGTGTTTGTGTGAGGATAAATAGTGCATTTTTTTTCTCTCTCTCTTTCTCTTGTTGAATAAAGTAAATTTCAACCGAATCAATTAAATTCCTTGTGAGAGGTTCCTTGTAAAAATGACGAGACGAAATTTTGACAAGGTATAATGGAAACACATGCATGGAAGGGTAAGCTGGAGTGAAATATTATTTGTTTGTGTGTACTTTTACACGAAGCGTATTTTCAACTCGCTTTTATTTAAACTTTTTATTTAAAACTCAATATATACTTTGAAAGATGGTTTCTCCAAACTTTGGTCGAATAATAGTAAAATTGATGTGTTTAATGGGTAACAAGAGAAACACAAACAGACGGATATAAAAAGAAGTGGAATGAAAATGTGGTTCTAGGAAATAATTTTTTGAATGTCCATCATTAAAATTGTGTGGGTTTTCATTCATGGAAGGTGGAGAAGAGTTTACAAAAATTTAGAATATTATTATGTTGACTCATTCTCACTTTAAGAACTTCAACTTCTTGAGAGAGTCAACTACAAATTAGTGATTGTATTTTATTTACGTAAGAGTTCTCAAAAAATTAGAGGATACAATCCTGTTTATGATGTAGTCCCTAAAAATATTTACAAGGAATCAATTTTTCTGGAAAATTGACACGAAATTGACATCATTGACCAAAATAAGTAGTGAGAAGAAGAAGAGAAATTCGTGGGTTTTTTTCGTATCAATAGGACAATTTGGGTCCTTCCATTTATTATATAAAATGTGTGTATGTAATCCACAGAGGATGTAGAGACTCCCTCAAAAAAATTCCAGGACAGAGAAAAAAAAGAAATCAAGAAAAAACCTCCAAACATTGTGACAGGCTGGACCGGACTTCCACGAGTTATGACTCTATTATCGTGTTGTCTCATTCCTTGACTCTCTCTCTCTCTCACACACACACAAACACACACGTAAATACAATGCACATAAAATATACAAAGACGAAATTCCTTTCTTATTTGACTGGATTTAACAAGGAGGATAATATAAAGAGCTACTTTTTTCACCTCCACACACACACAGTCACACTGTAATAATATAATTCCTGCGTGTGTCCTCGCCCACCAACAATATGTATCCCAGTCATGTAAATGCTCGACTGCTTAGTTGAACGATACAATCTCAATCAAAAATCAATACAGTCTGCCAAGAGTGGAGAGAGAGAGAGGAAAAAATCGTATTATATTATCTCTCTCTCTCTCGAATTCAATGACGTTCACAAATCTCAGTTGTGTGTGTGTGTGTGGATCACATCTCTCAAAAAAACCACGGACATTGTCTTACAAACTATGACAGATATTACTAGAAGAGGCAAATTGTGGATAATATATTAGATACTTTGTATGTAATGTACACTGCATTTTAAAGTCACTTCTTAATTAATGTATAGTATAACTTTGGTGTTGAACTCATCGACTGTATTGAACTTGTCTCTATAAAATGTAGTGTATTGCCCAATTAGAATTAGCGAGAGAGTTGTTTATGTACATACCTATATGTGTACCTGTATAAGACAAATACAACTTTTACATGTAAATTATTTTTTTGACCATCCTTTTCTACTCCTGGTGTTATTATCTCTATCATAATTATCTTTACTACTTAAAGGGAGGAAGGACGATCAAGTGTGCATTTGACACTCTACACACTATTGACACAGTACACTCTCCTCCTAGACTAGACTATGGTCAACAATAAATGTATTAATTTTTAACAAGCGGAACTCCGTTCCACTTGTCCGCAGAGCATATTAGTATGGTTAATTGTTAATTGGTTAAGTACACATGTCCATAAATTTGTGTCTCCATTACCGTCTTACCACTCGCCATTACATATTTTTTCAAATAAAATTTTAAACTAATGTGAATGTTTGTAATTTTTGTGTTCTAAGCAAGTTTTTATTAAAAACTTTTTAATACACAAAAATGCTTTCTTAAGTGTAGAGACTCTATTAGCCACTTTCAGACTCGATTTGAACTCGTTTTTGCACCCAAGTTAAAAATATGGCAAAAATCTGTAAAATTCGGGGTTACGAGATATTAACTTTTAAATTACTTTGGGACATTAGGAACACGTTTAGAATGATTAATTGAGGTCTCTGAGTAGCGTAATGACTGTAAAAGATGGAAAGAAAAAAAACCATGAAAACGATCTTTAAAATTTTTCCTGAAGCCAAATACGGTTTCCTGGAGGAGGCGTCGGGTTTTTTAATCTAGTTGGGCCCCGACAAGTCCGAAAAAAATTATTTCGGCCGGTGGTGCCATGGTAAATGAAACCGTAGAAAATTATGGACCTGTATACTTAAAAATTATTGCCTTAATTCCCACCTTCTCATCAATACAATGAGAGATAAAATGAAGAAACCACTTTTTGAACGTATTTTAATTCACACACTCTCTCCGTGTGTGTGTGTGTGTGTCCTGTTCTCCTGACTTGTTACAATATTTTTTCCATTGCGGAATTGACTCTTTATTTCTCATTCAAATCTGACAGTTTTGACGAGAGAATTCTTTTTGGGGTGTCAAGTTATTGTAATTAAAAGAGATTGTCCTAGACATTGACTCGCTACCCCTCCACACACACACACACACACGTACACACACACTGTAAAGGATAAACGGACATTCAGTTGGTGGTCGTAGGATTGTGGTGTATGTGTTGTGTTGGTTCGTGACTACTTTTCTAGTGAGAAAAACACAAATTACGTCAACAAAGAATCATAGTTAAGGTGCTTTGAGGCTGTGCCACCAACAATCACACAAAATCCATATACCTGTATACGTGTAGGTAAGATATAGCGTGTGCGTGTATATTTTACACATACACATACCCAAGATGACCAGTCAATGTGTGTGATGCATTCATTGTTGAGTGTACAGAGACACACACGGAACAACATTCTTTGTACATAAGGGGGAAAGGGGGAAAACAGGTAGGGAAGGAAAACAAGGAGAAGGAGTGATTATAAATACTTATACGTATAGGGCAAACATGCATGATATCAATATTTTTATATAAAATTTCCATCTGATTTACTGGGAGCTAATGACACGACCACCACAGAGGGAAATGAATGAAATGAATGGCCTATTATTTCAGTGATACAGGATTTCAGAATAACAATCCCTCCTTTGCTCCATTTCAATTCTCACCTCTCCCTCCTCCTCCTCTGTATTTATCTTGAGGCTGACTAAGTAAGTGCGTTACTCTCCTTAATTACGAATTACGACTCAGATTGACTGGTGTCTTATCCCGTGTTGTGGTAGGAAATGGCAAAAATACAATAATATTTTTGTTTTTGTCAAAAATAAAATACTAAAATTGTGTTTTTGTACTCTTGTGTGGCCTGAGAAATAAGACACAAGAGTTAAAAGGTATCCGTCTGTTGTGTGTGTATTGTTATTGTGGAGAGAGAGAGTCTTCACAACTCCACGCACAAACTTGACTTATGATGCTGGATGATACACTGACAACCCCATGTGACCATGTTGTGTTGGGTGTCCACGACCAGTGTTTGAGGTTGTTTGAGCCGTGAAGTTATAAGAAGAAGAAATGCGGATTTTTCCCCCTCAAATTAAATAGACACACGCTCCTCGTCCACACACGTCTCTTCCATTCAGCCCACCTATAAATTCACGCTTCAGTTGATAACCCTAATCATTCCATCACTTTTATTATTAGTGTCAGACCAACAACCACTCTCCTCTCAAACTAACACTCTCTCGTCATTACTCACAAACACAATTTTACGGTAAAAGTTTTACTCAAGTAAAAACAGTTCCTCATCATCAGTGCTTTGTGACAGAGTCAACTGAAAAAGTAAATCATCTACTTACATTTTTTTTTCAATTGGAAATAGCACACTTCTGTGTGACACAACTGCCATGATTCGGATCCGGCATCTCATCAATTCATCACTTTGGATTACTGGTAATTTTTTTTTGAAAAAAAAGTTTATCTGAAATTATGTAAATGGATTTTCTAGAATTGATTGCGTGAGGTCAGAATGTGTCATTATGTTTATAAAATCTTGACATAGTGCAAGGTGGATTTCGTTTAGCTAGTACATTTTCCAATTAATCATAAATATTAGTAGGCTAAGAAGAGAAAAAAAAATTTGATGTTCGAATTCCTGGTTTTTCCCTAATTTTTTTATGCAAATGAGCAATGAACTTTGACGTTTTTCGCACCAAGTGTTAGGTAATGATGATGTGATGCTGGAAAAAAGTGATGAGTTCTGTGTAATTACACTACACACAAACTTATTATGACTTGTGAACAGTTTTTCTGTCATATAGTTGTTCACTCTGGAGAGAGAATGAATTATTATAATTCTTTGTAGTGTTGTTCTTTGTAGCGGGCAAAAATATTACGTCATTGGTATTACCCCATTGGCATCACATGTCACACTCCAGTCACCCTCAACTCAATTAAGAAGTGATACAGAATTAAAAAACTGCAAATAGGTAAAGAGTGTTTTTTCACTAGTACAGGATGAGGGAAAGGTGAACGGGGAATATCTATAAAGGAAAAAATTGAAGAAAATAAACTAAAGCAAGCGTAGCAATAAAATAGAAGACTTGTTGTGTTACTACAATGCATCGAGGCCTGTACTCGTACATTGTAGAGAGATATCCATCTTATTCTCACATTTTTCTACACGAGTAGAGTAACGTCACAAGTACGTATACATATGTACAAGTAACATGTGTAAAAGCGAGATATTGAAGAGTTGATACCAGTCAGGGCTTGAATATAATTGTGTGCATACTACAGAACGTGTTGGAGCTGTGAAGATGGAGAGATTAATAATTATTAGATTAATTTATGAACATTCTTCAATTGTCCGAATGCGGATTTCCTTCTTCAAGGACCGTTTCGTCTCTCTCTCTCTCTCTCTCGTTCTCAATAGGTTAACTCACCGACTCGACGACTTAATAAAAATTACACTTCCATCCAGGATTTCGAATGGGGAGAAGCCGGTTTTTGCCAGATTGAAATTGATTTACATTAAGAGAGACGACATACCACAAATTTGGAAAACTCCTTTCCATCCTTGCAATTTCTACTCTTTCTATTTCTTTAATTAAACTTTTTATTCAACTGAACTCCTCCTCAAACTGATCGTTTGAAAATATCCTACTTAATAAATTAATGTGACTTATTTTTATGTCCTTCTTTGTAAAACAATACATTCTGCACTGAAATCCTGAAGGTTCTCATAAATGCAAATTAGATTTAAGATGTAGAGCTACAAAACAATCTTCCAGTTCAATTGTCTCTTACACTACACAAATATCAGTTTAGTACCTGAAATTTTTTGAATAATTTTATTATCCCCAATTATTTCAGAACGTTCTCTCCTAAATACTGTGTATCTGTGTAGGTGGTACCTACTCACAGAAATTCCACAAATTCCTTCACAATTTGCTAACCAAATTCCCTGAAATGAGAAATGAGGCTTTCTACTACACACAGAACCCAGAAGCAATACATAAATAAATTAATTCGGCGTCAACGTTTAGCGAGTAAATTTAATTTTATACTTACGTCAAGTCTTAAGAGAAAGGAAAAAAAAACATCAGGATCCAAACACGCACATACCCACTGGGTATTACCCAGTATAGCCGGGAGTAGATACTGCAGAGAGAGAGAGAAGTGGAGGGGGGCATGCGGCAATAATAATGATTCGTTGGACTGAAAAAGTACACAAGGGGTATGTTAATTAGCCGGCGAAAAATAGTAATTAAAGTAGTATTAATATGAAAAAGAGAGAAAGAGGAGGAGGCATTTAGTAGCAAGAATTATGAGATGAGGGTTGAATAATAATAAATTGCACGATCTAATGATGAGGTGACTACCGTCAGTTTTTTCTTGAAAAGCATGCCACGCTACACACAAACACACACACACACACACAAATCTCAACTCAATAATAATCCTACGACTTATGCACATTTTCCCTATTAATGTCTAAAACACTGAGGTATGGTAACCATGATGGGAAAAGGTTGCATGCCATGCTCCTAACCTACCCAACATACGACGTGTGTGTGTGTGTGTAAAAAGTGAGGAATTATTTTGTGAAATGAACCAGACTCCTTTCATTCTGTAAGAAGATATATGGGAGACACAAGGCACACGGATTACGGATGTCCACCATCATCATCATCATCGCACCATACCAAGAGAGCATTATATAGCTAGTTTTTTCCCCCTTCTTGCCATTTTCATGCAGGACACGACACTTCTGTGTTCTCCTGAGAGTGTGAGTGTGTGTGTGTGTCTTTGGACACATGGAGTCGTTAGCCAAAGAGAGTGAGCCACACTCACCCTCTCTCCGTTTGTTGTTGATGGGTCCTCAGACAATGCGGATTTTATAATAGTAAGAATTATCGTACGAGAGTTTTTCAAGTTATTCTAGGGAAAAAGTGGTGTGTGTGTGTGTGTCGGCCCTCGTGAACGACTCTCATGCCTCTAATTATAATTGACAAACAACAACAACAAGACAACAATCATGTGAGACAATGACGCTGGAGTTTAGTCTTAATCTTCAAAATGATGACTAAAAACTCCTGGAGCCTTGATTTGTAAAACCAACAATAGGAGAGAGAGAGTGACGACAATCATTTCTACTCTGTTGAATCATATGGACTCTGATTTTTGACTCATCGACGCATTTCCCTCTTCACAACACACAGAACACACTCACACACACGGCAATCGTTCAAATAGTTAGTAATGATCCTACAAATTGATTTGTCTGATTGATTAGTACATTTATATCTCTGTTCATTTCTTTCGCTTCTCGACACATTTCTCAAATGTGCTGCGTCATTGTGTAGGATTTGCAATAATGTTTTTTTTGTCCCACACAAACACACACAACGTCATACACACTGGAAAATTTGGCAGTGTGTAAAAAAATTAGCAAGGAAACAAGTGCAACCGTTTCTTGCATATGTGTGCTTCTCTTTCTGCCTGTCTTGCTCTGCATTCTTTGTTAATATCTTAATTTTACACTGTGAACTTTGAAACGTTTTGCAATTTTCGGAGAAAAAAAGATTTTTGTTGCTGTATTACATTTTTAATTTATCTTTTCAAGATACAAAGAAAAGAAATTAATGTTAAAGAGTGTAACAAATTGAAGAATAAAATTATAATATTTATTCTGACGTGGGGTGGGTAAGTTGAGGTGTGTGTGTGTGTGATCACTCCATCACGACATTCGGATGAACAGAGCAAAAGTTTTGCTGCTGCTTTTTTCTGTTGGGTATTTTTGAATATTCAAAAGTATTTGTGCTAATTTACAAATTTCCCAATGCGTTCATGAAAAAAAAACTGTATGGACAATTGAACACAATTTTTTGCTCTCATCGACTTAAACATCAGCTGAGGAGGAATGATTATGGAGAGTGTGAGATATTGTGGACAGTTAGTACTTTGTAATAAGTACTTTGTGTGTTGTGTCGTTGTAACAATACAAAATTCATATCCGGAATGGACAAGAAAAGCTCAAAAATACACGTCGTCGTCGTTGTCTCTTTTTTGTATTATAACATTTTATACTCACTTTTCACTGCATCATTTTATGATGAAGACGGACATTAATAGTACATTGGGTATGAGTGATGGTCCATGGACTGTGTGTGTCTGTGTGTGAATATGGAGGGATGTGAAATTAATGAAGATATGATAAAGAGATTTGAGCAAGAAATGAGAATAAAATTAGTTGGGCTACGTTGAACAGGCAGGCAGGCAGACAATATCCTAATAGTTGTGTGTGTTGTATTATTATCTGGTAGTATATTCTCATAATCTTTGTGTGGTTGTTCAGAAAGTTGAGTTCTCTCTCTCTCTCTCTCTAACATAATAATGTGATATAGTAGTGCTGTTTGGTGTACAACGAAACACATCCGGGTCGGTAAGTGATTGACTTGTGTTTGTTGTGTCCAGTCACGACCATACAGCACACACACATGTACACAAGTCCACGTGAATTTAGTATAATGGTTTGTGTGTGCGTGTACAGTGTACGGTCATACGATGAAATATTAGGGGAATTCTAAGATTGGACAGCAACAACGTGTTGTACAGGAGAGTGAGAGAGAGAGAGAAGGGAAAAAGAGGATCATTTAAGATTTTGCTTTGATTTTTCAAAGAAGAGAGAATCATGCACAAAAAGAGTCGAGATTGGATCATTTTTGTGAAGGCAAAGTCAAGTCATGGGGAAATTATTACATAATATTTTGTCTGAAATGTTGTGAGGCAGTGTGTGTGTGTGCGTATTTCACACACACACACACACAACACTTGAAACATTGACCAGATGTACTACTACAATGGTTTTTTTAAAATTTAATTAGAATTTTAATCGATATTGTATTCAGTCAGCTCCTCACAAATTTCCTAATTTGTTTTTTTACCAAATGTACATAATTATTATGTAAGGTATAAATCACACATGCCAACACACACACACGCACGTAAACTACACAAGTTCATTTTGAGTCAAATTAATTTTAAACGATTGAAAATCAAAGAAAAAGAATATATGGTCATTTAAATCATACTCATGAGTGAGTTTGAGCAGATCAAATTCATTTAAAAATAAGTTAAACTACCAAAATTAAATTAAAATACACTGAATACTAAATTGCACACACACACTTGGGAATGAAGTCAATGAAGCCATTTCCATAATGACGAGAACAAAGCACATGTAATTTTGTGTGTGTGTGTGTGCTCTTTGCAAGATGAACAAAATTACAGCAAAAAACTTGTACTTACTTAATCTTGTAAATGAGATGAGGGGAAAAAACAAAAAAAAAACTTCTCAGTTTGAAGTGTCTCCGATTAATTTATGACCCAACGGTCCCTTCCGTCCACATTTCATCCCCTGTATAACTAGTGAATATGATTATACTTGGAGAAGGATGTGTGGAAAATAATAAATTAAAAACAATTTCCCTTGCCACCATATGCTTCTCCATATTCCATGTCAAATGAGGAGATTCTCCATTATATACCTTGTATGTACAAATCCCAATGTATGTAACTACACAGAGGAGTGAACGAGTGTCATATCTTTCCATGTACAAAAAAGAGTCGAGAACATCTTTGCTGTCTTCAACTTGTCATATGTACCCTATCTTTTATAATCTATAGAGCAAGAGAGAGAGAGCATTTACCGTACATTTTCCTTCCCTCTCGACTTAAGGTCGCCAAATGGTGATGGCTATGAAATTAAAATGAAGATCCTAGATCCGTTTTCAAAATCTTCTCTCCTTCTTATATTGTCTCCACTTTTTTCATCATTTTCCCCCTCATCCTTCTACTTTTGCTCTCAAACGTTCAGAGAGAAGAGGATGAGAGCACATCTCAAAAATCAAGTTTACATCTTGGCCGTGTGTGTGTGTGTATTGTAGTTGTTATTAGATTTTCTATGTTTCCCCTGTCTTTACTCTTTTATTGTAGTATATCTACAAGAGAGGAGAGTTAATTCGCACCAACACAACACAGAAGAATTATGTAAACTCACCCTTCGTGTAAACGAGCAAGAAGATGAGATGAGAGAGAGAGAGAGAGGGAAAAAAAGTTTTATGGAGTATTTTTCTGTATCCGTCTAGTACCATCACAGTGAAGCATCATTCAGGTAATAATATTTCTTTTTTTGAGTCTTTATCCTGTTGAGAAGCCACCACACAACACAACCGTCATGTCATTAATCGTATTATATTGTCCGACTCTCACTCTTGTCAACAACAAAAAAAATCATTCTTCTTTACTTACACTCTGGCCATGCTTTGCGTCTGTCTACATACATAATAATGTTGTAAATATGTACACATTATATGGAAAGGTATACAGAAACTTGTTAAATCCTCTCTCTCAGGATGGGTAAAGTTGGAATATCCTTCTTCGTTTTTATCATCTGAGTTAGCATGTTCGTGTGTCGATATAAATAAAAAATACACATACTTTACTGTGTGTGTACATACTTAATGTATGGATTAGACTTCTGTTTGCGTTCGTAATTAGCTGGATCGTCATATTTTTATATTTTTAAAAGGTATTAAAGTTTTTTCCCCCGGACTCGAGGCATATTCTTTTGATGCTGAGCAAAAAAATGAAATTATTCACAACACACAATACACGACGTGATTGTGGAGTTGGGGGGAACTCGTTTAATTTACAGTGGTCATTTTTAATTAAATGAAAGTATATGTTGAATGAAAATTGTCTGACATTCCCATAAATGCACAACTTATTGATTTTAATTAGTACTGATTTTCTTTATTTGTTTTTTTTTTCTTTTCAGTGTTCATTGTGCGAGTTGGCTGTATAATAGAAGCTCATGCCACGACAATAGAGACTGCGATTGACCTCAAAACAAATGGAGACAGTAAAGAGAGTCTCTCTCTTTCTTCCTCCAGACAAACTGGGGTCAAGAAGAAAATGGCCTCACCCCGTCGACTATTCACTTCGAGAAGTCTGAGTACACCACAAATTCTCAAGTCCACCTCCCCCTCCCACCCGGATGACGAAGACGACTCGTGTGCTGGGAAGGCAGACGGTTATTTCCCAAATTATGGGTCAGATTGTACAAGTTATTATTTTTGTGCAGCTGGCTATCAAATCACGTACGTTTGTCCACCCGACAGTCGATTCAATGAGAAGAGCAAGAAATGTCAAGAGGACACAATCTGTTTGTCCAAGGGTGGAGGACGACCCTCCAATCTTTGTGATAGTCTACCTAATGGTTACTACACGAAGGAATTACACAGTCCAAAATACTACTATTGTTACAACAATGCCAAAGTCATTGACTTGGTGTGTTCCCTTTTGTTCCATTTTCATTGTAGTTAAAAGTCGAAAGTGATGTTTGATCGTCTACAATTTTTTAACTTGATCCCGTCAAAGGGATTGAGTTACGCATGTAGAATGCATAACGTGCGGCAGTCACCCTTGGCCCTTGCGGATTATTTGAAAAGTTGTCGGCCGGCGAAACTCGGTCAAGTTTTTGTCGTAAATTTTAGTTTACTTTCATAGTTTAGATTAATTTAGTTGTTTCAAACATGGAAGAAGTCAATCCTGACAGTCTGTTCACTGTTAAGTTCTACGACAAGATTCTTCATGAAGACTATCGAGAGCGACAAGAAGTTCTTTTGTTACCTCAACTTCCCATGAATTTCATGGATTATGTACGATCATTAGAAAAACACGTTGCAGCAGTCAATTCTACAAAAGTTGATGTATCCACACAGACTAGTCAAATCTTATCAGGCAGGTGAGTTTTGTGTCACACAATAATTAATTATATATATACTTACTGTATACAATGTACCAATATGTGTATATTATTGATTCATGTTTTTATAAATCAGTTTGGATGAAACGGTGCGTACTTTGGAAAAAATTGTGAGAGAAGGAAAAGTTGAGTCAACAAATTGAACTAGTCGAACCGATGGAGAATGAAGGTTAATATACATATATATATTAGTTCTGATTGTTTAAGTATTGAATAATAAATTTGTGTCTATTGTATTGTAATATATATATATATATTGTTCTATGTTTTTAGAATCGCAACAGGATAGTCAACCTTTTGAAGTCATGATAGTAAGTAAACCAAAAGTTTACACCGATGGCAAAGATCGTCCATACAAATGTGACCAATGTGAATTGAGATACGTAACGCAACGTGAGTGAACATAGTAAGATATTCAACTATTTTTTTCGTTACATAATAAATAAATTATTTCGTTTTAATAGTTTTACTAATGTTTGTAGACGGTTTAGAGCGCCATATAAATCGGATTCACAAGGGGATTAAATATTCCTGTCCCAGGTGTAACGGTTCGTTCACGGCAAAAAGTTTGTACTTTTAATTTATTTTCACTTTGTCTAAACAATAATTGATGATATCAAAAACAAAATTCTCATTTGTTATTCTAACCTGTAGTCAGCCTGAAAAAACACATGGACTCAATTCACGGTGAAGAGGATCTCCAAACCTGTCCTGTTTGCTCTAAAATGCTTCGTAATCCAAGTAAATTTCACAAAAAATTTAATTTGTTTCATAAATATGTAATGAGACACGTACAATGTTTTTATATACATTTTTTAATATTATGTAGGCTCGTTAAAGATTCATATGCAGGGTCATAAAAAACGGTTCACTTGCCAAGTTTGCTCAAAAGTAAGTAACACTATGCTTGTTTTATTAGTTTTGAAAAATGTAATTTGATATTTTTAAAATATTATTATTCAACTAAATAGAGCACTTAGAGATGCATGAGCGAACACATGCAGTCAAGCGGAAGGCCGGATCAAATGATGTGAAGAAACTTGTACACGTAAGTAGTTTCCAATAATATTCCAGATTTTTGTTTTCAAATTTCTAAATAACTACTAATAATTTATTTGTTTGTACAGGACTCTCTAAAATCGGTTAGCAAAATTGAACTTGAAAAAGTTAAGGCGTATAAAAAGAAGGTAGAATATAAATTCTTATTACATAATTCAAATCTTCATCAACTCTATTTATTTTCCATTACTAAATGACATTTTATTTTTGTACAAAGTTGGGCAATGTGAAGACCGTCATTAAGGGCAAAATCTTTATTAAGGAGGATGTATGTGAACATGATCAATTCAAAAAGGTCATTAAAACCGCGACCTATGATGCGGAGAAGTATAAAGGTACTTTGTGTTCTCTCCTCTCTCTCTCTTTCATTGTATATCATAGAAATTTTGTATGTGTACATGTTATGTATATTGTAATTTAATTGAATATTTTGGTTACAACTACAGATCCAGCTAAATTAGTGTACATACCCTTTGAAGCGAAATATCAAACCATCACGGCGATGGGTCATTTCATTGTCACAACTCGTCCCAACCCATATGATTTCATCGGCGAACAAATTTATAATTCTGGAAGAAAGGGCTTCCAAGGAGGAGGTGCCTGTACTCATACATCGGAAGATCTCATGCAAGTAAGTATAATGTTTGTGATATTAAGCGTGTATTATTTGTTAAAATTCTAAAAAAAGGTCTGTTTTAGGGAAAATCTTATGATTTGGATAAGATTGTCATTGCTACTGTGGCTGATTCAATCGAAACTTGCGAGGATTTAATATTCACAGCGAATGGGTTGTGTGCCGTCACAAACACAACTACTAAAGATCCTGGAGGTAATGCCATGTTTTTCGCAGAATGTATTTATATTTGTAGATATTTATACAACCATTATTATATAACATAATATCTAATTCATATTTATTATTTGTTGTAGTGAATACCATATGGGGTGAAGACGTCAAGTCTGTTTTTGTCAAACAACTAAAAGCTGTCTGCGTTCCCTTCAAGCCATAATAATAAATATTTTGTTCTTTTATAAATAAGTTCATACCAGAATGGTTGAATTTTTATACACAATGTTTTGTTGACCAATTTTATTGGTTTTTATTTCTTGAAACATGATGATGCTCTGTTATATTTTTCAGTCAATAAAAAATAACGTACAACAGCAATCTTTCACTTACTATTATTTATGAAATTTTTTTACGATTACTATCAAACTTGGTAAAAAATACTGAAGACAAACACTACTGTATTAATTTATTTATTAAAAAAATTAATTAAAATGAATTCATTCCACAGGTGTGTGACTATGGGAAGGTTTTTGATGGGAATAAATGTATACTTTTCTCCTTATCCTCGGCTGACCAGGAAGAGGAGATGAATAGATTGAAGGATTTGGAGAGAGTGTCCTGCCAGGGGAGGCTGAATGGTTTCTACCCAATTCCTAATTCTGGGTGTTCAAAATATTATTTTTGTATCAATCGGGTCAAGACTGAGCTCCGGTGTGAGAGTGGACTCGTCTTTAATGGTCAAGTCTGTGTTCATCCGGTGGAGTATAAATGTCCAATGACCATCATCAGTACCAGTGGGGGTCAGTCCAATACGATCAGTGACACTCCTGTGAAGGACAATCCGAAACAACAAGTAGTACAGAATGAGTCTGAAGTTTACAATTTTGACTCCACATCCATGTCGATGACAACCACTGTTTCCTAATAAAAAAATTTAAATTATATTTCTAAACCCTTTGTATACATACTAGTGTAATTATTGTTGATTGCGAATTTTCTCTTTATATTCATATAATAATATGTTGTTGGATTTTAATGTTAATAAACGAACGCTTCATTTTTTGTATTTCAAATCCATGTCTTTTTTTAAACAAAGAAACTATTTTTTCAATTGTCAAATACTAGTAATGTAACCAGTCATTGATTCAGTGTATAATTTGTTTGATTATTTTGAAATCATTTGACTATAGTCATCTTTTATTGGCAAATTGTGTGATGACCATATTTGTAGGATGTCATACATAGTCCATAAAATGTATTTATTTCAAAATGCTCTCTTCAAATATTTTCAATCCACTTAACACGGTTACATACAAAGTATCCACTTGTTCAAGAAGAAAATAAATAGCTGAATAACGTTTATTGAGACGTTAATCTGTCAAAGTCTGCTTTTAAACAACAAATGAGAGGCGGAGATGATTACTGTGGGGGTTTGGTGGACACACAGACACACACGATGATAGCTAATATAGAGACAAGTTACATCGTTAGCTGGTAATCAATGAAATGAGGGCCAATTGGACTTTGTCACCACCATTCAATGTGTACAAAAAACAAGAGGTCAGGAGTGAATTCTTTGTAGACGTGAGATAAGGAGTTGCAATCAACGTGGGAGGGTGTGTTTCTTGCGTCACTCAATCAACATTGCACTTTTATAGTACTAACTAATGTATCATGAAACTTTTTTTTAAAAATATCAATCATGTGATTTGGGTAAGAGAGAGTTAAGTTGCGTTTTATCTCCCTAATAGCAAGCAATTCCCATTTGTAATCTTGAATAAGATAGTATGTATGCATGAGAACTTGAAGTCACTTGCTACAATGACTGACTAGTAAGAGAAAATGAGGCTAAACAATTTAAATGTGCATCACATTATGTGTACAACTATCATTTAGTCATGATTGCGACATCCCTAGTACATCCACTGTGTATGTGTATTACGCAGAGTGCATCATCATCATTTTGCTGACATATGCTCTATGTTAATTAATAAAGGACAAAGTGCGTATTTACTATAAGGTGTCTCAGGGACAACAATGCAATGGAATTATCAGTGTCAACAATTATGTAATTTAAAATGTATGTATGACGTAAATATTAAGCAAAGTATTGTATTGTTTGAGGAATCTCCACACCGGTCCAAAGTGTGAAAACAACAACATCTGGACAATAAATGCGCAACACAGTTTTATTTATAACTAGAAAAGCTGAGACGGAAATATTCCAGTCTATTTTAGGAAAGTATGTTCCAAGTAGATTCCAATGTTATAATAACAAAGAAATAAAAAAAGAAATTAAGCTTCAATTCTAAATGGGAAGTTAGTTTGTCGTTAATATTATTACTCTAATTAATGGAGATAAATTATAGTTGAGCATTTTTGCAAGGAATTACAGTCTGTCTGTAAATGCTCAGACAGAATTCCTTGCGGTGGAAAGCTTAGGAAGATCAAGTGCTAGGAAAGAGTCTAGGTTAAAATATGCATAAAATAGAAAATATACATACTATTTACGTATTATTGTCATTTTCTAGCTGGATTCAATCGCGAGCTGACTGGACATCTTTGGATTTAATCAGTTTAAAAACATTTTTCCTCGTTACATTTGTTTTCCTTGTCTCAAATTTTATTGTGAAATTGTTTCCTCAAGGAATCTTAATTATATTTAGGTTGTATGAAAAGTTTAAAAATCACAAGAGTCCTAATAAAAAGAAATGATCCATAGTATGGAGTCGAAATTACAAAAACAAGTCGTTAACAACGACATAATATATAATTTGTCTGAATAATCATATTAAATAGTCTCTACATGATACATCACAAGTTATGATGATTGACTAGTAATACACTGGCTAAAATTGTTGTAATTGTAATTACTTACAAGTTATTAGGGAGGCTTATTTAATAATGGTGAAATGTAGTCTCTCAAATCAAAAATTGGTTCTTCCCATCGTTTTTCAAAATATATATTCAGTAAAGGTCGAGAATTGAATCCAACATCAATTGCCCAATTTAAATGACTTGAAACATACTTTGCTCTTTGTTTGGGTCGAAGTCTTGTTGCCCCAAATAATCCACCCATCCAGCACATTGGTAATCCTGTCTGAATTCCTTCGATCCATTTTACAACGACTTCACCTGTAGACAACAGTAGAAAAATAACATGATGGTCAGACTTTTCTATTACTTATTTTTATTATATCATAGTAATGAACGTATTACTAACCTAACATATTCGTTGGTTGACCCGTGACGGTGTGTATTAAATCGTGGGCTTCTCGATATCTTTGCATTACATAGGCAAGTTCAGGATCAGCAATGAAACGAACTGGAAGTCTGCTGTCTGGTGTTACTTTATTTTTTCGAAGAAATTGTATATAGCAACCACCTGGGTAAATTCAATAGAAAGAGAATGAATTTTAGCATCATATGTGAAACATTACATAAAATATCTTTCCGATAAGAAATTAGAACATAGTGATACCTAAGGTGTCCGGAGGAAGAGTTGCCAACCGATCTAAATCAATTGTCCGTGAATTTATTCTAGGTTTGTCTCGAAGGATATCTGCACCCTCAGGATCATTCATCATTTTATGTAAAATTGACTTGAGCACTGGTGCTGC
>WJFB01000742.1:0-48624 GCA_009870185.1 Pygmarrhopalites habei | reverse complement strand
CATGTGTCATTCACCAATAGACAGGGAATTTTACCCTGATCAACATTGTTCATTGTCACAAAGTGTCATCTTATCACTTGTGACCTGCAGACTGCATTTTTTGGACACACACAAATTATACATTAACTGAAAACTCGAATAGACTCGAGTAAGACCGAGTCTTTTTTGATTAATATGAAAATCATGATATTCATTGCCTGTTCTTATGATGTTAGGTGATGAGAGAGGTTGTATCATCTTGAAAGGAATGCAAAATTGTCCACGGAAAGCCTAGACACTCACAGAGTCAAGGCTCTGTAGAGCGATCAAATAGAGACGTCCAGGATAAATTCGCTAAATGGCTGGACGAAAATAAGACCACCAAGTGGACAAAGGGATTGAAGTTTGTTCAATTTCAGAAAAATTCAAGTTTTCACCGTGGAATAGGACGTACCCCTTACGAGGCCCTATTTGGTTCTAAACCGAAACTTGGGCTTCAAGCCCTAAATTTTCCGGGTATAGTGACAGACAACATCCACACCAAAGAGGACCTCCAAAATGCCTTAAACCATGTCGAAGCATCGCCCGAGGAAGACACCGGCGAAATCCAAATTCAAGAAGTGTCCGAGTCTGATAATGTGTGTGTGACTTGTGAAGAAAATGTGAAGGAGAAAACCAACTGTGCTGGTTGTTCTCAACCCGTGCATGGATCACTCTCGTGTAGCAAAGAGGATCCAGATTCCTCAGAGCCCATGCTGTTGTGCCTCATTTGTTTGCAGAAGACTGCAATTAATGAGCACAGAGTTGGGTCACGAAGGAAACTGGAAATCCAAGCTACGAAAATGACTGAGGAATCAATTAAACGGTTCAAACCATGTGAAATTGGAGAGACGGTTTTAGTGCCTGTTCCACAGGTGGACAGGGCGAAGACTGATCTTCGAAATGTTAAAGCCGTTGTTCTTTCCAATGATGATGGGTATTATCAGCTTGGTACCAAAATGGGAAAATTGAAATCTTTGTACACAAGAAATCAATTTTTCCCATCTCCTGAGAGCTTTGTTTCACCAACTGATGTACCTGCAAAGGAAATTACTTTGAGGTCTGCTGCAATTGCCCTATCAGTTGGGACAGGTCAAGGGTTTTTTAAATGTGACTGCAAGACCAAATGTCAAACTGATGGGTGCAAGTTCAGAAAACACAAAGTTTTGTGCAATAGCAAGTGTCATCTTTCATTGTCATGCACAAACAAGTAATTTGATACATTCAAAGTTACTGTGACTTGCTCCAAATTAGGGAAATACATATTTTTGTTATTTTTTATTCAATGAATGTCCAATTTATCGACTTGAGAATGGAATTTACTAATTATAATAATTTAAGAGACATGGTCGTTTGATTCGATCTCCGTACAGACATAATGAGATTACTAATTGAAAGAATTTGTTCTTCATTAACGCCATTAGGCGTAGAGAGAGAGTTGGTAATAAAGTTATTATTTTGTATGTGGAATATGGAACTAGTTAGTTTGTTTGCTCACACCGTATATTAGACGCCGTTTATATACTGCCTAGTTAGTATACAGACTGCCTAGCCAGTATACGTACTGACCAGTTAGTATATATACTGACTAGTTAGTATATATACTGACGGTGGAGTATATATACTGACTAGGGAGTATATATACTGACTCTGGAGTATACATACTGACAACGGTAAGTATACTGCCTACAACATATATATGGCACCCCCGTGTCCCACTGTGCCTCTCCCTCCTCTAAACAATTCCAGAGTCAACACGAATTACAGTCACACAGTCAGAGAATCAAGGAGAACACAAGGAGTTGAGCCCCTCCGCTCAATGAAAGGGAGGACTTAATGCAGGTAGTACTTAATGCACATTTGAGTACAGCACTACACAGGCAGGGACAACCATATGAAGTATCTCACATTGAATCTACTAGTAAAGTCCCCCTTCTTCACCACAAACTTTTTATTATTGTATAATGGAGGAGTGAGGACGTAGGAAGGACTTAGGAGGGCTTAACCTTAAGTACCCTTTATATTACACTAATTACTTTTATGAAAAGAACGTGACAGTACCGTATGTACCTACACAGATTTTCCCTCCGCTCATCCTATTTTAAAGTACAAGGGACACGAGAGAGAGAGAGAGAGAGATGGGGAGGGTAAAGTAGTTATTGGTCGTAAAACGAGCGAGCGTGTGTGTGTGCATATTGCGTTTTTGAGAAAAATCTTTTGCCATTGAACTGTCTCAGAGTGAACTGAACGGAGGAAGAGGAGGAGGAGTAGGAGGACTCTCCTTGTCGAGATGGAGTGTTTATCTTTACGACAGACAGACTTGACTTGATTCTGTGAAGAGGAAAAAGTTGATAAAGTTTCTCTCGACTCGAGGTTCACCTGTCATCCTCGTCCCTCGCCCGCTCTGTCATTAGCGGCCCATAGTCCCTCTCCTCCTATTGAACCCCCATACAATTGGACTCAATTTGTTCTCATCCGTAGAAACCTTTCATTTCTTCCCACCCTCCTCCCTCCTTCGTGTGCCTGTGTATGTGTGTGTCTTTTTCTGTGTACTCCTAAAAAGAACAAAATTCGTAAAGATCCACACACGGGAGCACCCACTAACACCCGCCTTATCCCTTTATTTTTGCCCATACAAAAGTGTACACTTTGATGGGCCTTTTTTTGTAGCCCATCAAATGTAGGAGAGAAAAAGAGAGAGAGAGAGAGTAGTCGGTGGACCACAGTAGGTACATCTTGTCTCAGCATGAAGGCTTGATAAAACGTATGTCTGTGAGTGGCTGTAGAAAGGTAGTGTTGTGTGTGTGTGTTGTGAATCAAGAGCTGCTCCTTTTCTCTTTTCAACAAAAATCGCCAATAATGACCCTCCTTTAATCTTTTTCTCTCGCTCTCTCTCTACCTCTCGAACTGTGTGAGAGCACAGTAATGACTGATGACTTGACTGTGGTTAAGTCTTTTGAACGATGGAAATTCCCTTTTTCCATTCATTTTGACAGGGTGTGAGAGAGGGAGGGAGGGAGAAAAGAGGAAGACAGAAGATGACAGATTAGTCTGAGGAAAATGTCTTTTTTTCGCTTCTCCGTCCTCGTCTCCTCCGCCCACTGTATTGAGTATTATGGGGAAATTTGAAAACTTTAAATCGACCCCTACTCCAATTTGCTGACAGGAATCGTTCCGTAATAGTTTCGCTATTTTAATTCTACGTATGTGTGTGTGTGTGTGTGTTGGTACTCTCGGTTATTCGCACACAGCAACTACCCTCCTGTTTATCTTGCCATGAAACGAGGACTAGTTGATGGGTAATAAAGGCAATGTATCACCCGCTTGTTTATTTTAACTGTTTTGGATTTAGTGTGGACGTACCGTAGTCAACTCACTACTCTGTATGTGTTGTGTGTGTGTGAGAGAGAGAGAGAGAGTCCATGTGTTTCAGAACTATGTACTGTGTATTACGTATAATTTGGTCTTTTAATTTCTTCACTCTCTCACTCTTCATGTTCTCTGGATCCATATTAAGGGAGTCCCTGTTTGTTTTACAAATCCCCATGCAAATGTAAAAAGACTTTTGGAAAAGATCTTAATCGTTCTCAACTTGTTTTGTTGCTCCCTCATGTTCTTCTCAAAGAGAGAGAGGGGGGAGGGAAGAAGAGTTGAAATGCAGACGGAAGAGTGCCAATGGAAATTGACCTTGGCTAATTCCATGACACTTAAAATCAACACAATTTACTAATAAAAATTGAGAGAAAATACTACTGACTCCCTTTCCCTTCTCACCAAATCCCGTCTACTCTACTTCTTCGTTTCTTTGTACGTGGTTTCGTCATCATTTTAAAAATAATTTTGGAAAAATATTTTGACTCTCCAAGGAAGAATCAAAGACTAAATTCAAGAGCAACGAAAAGAAGAACTTCTTTTCTAAAATTTTTCTTATCCTTTTTGATGAAAAGGTGTGTGTGCGTGTGTGTGGAAACAAGAGTCTGTCTTCCTGCCTTTCATAATAAGCCAGACTCTCAAGTCAAGTGGGCAAAACAGGAGAAGAGAGAAAAGAAATGTCCAGGATTTTTTATTCGTATTTTATTTTGACTTGATCAAAAACTCCGGATTGCTTTTTTCTCTCTCGAGTAAATGATGTGAGCAATGATGATGATCCTTCCTCTACACACACACGCACACACACGCAGCACACGTTCATGTAGGGATGGAGAGAGTGAAGGAGAAAGACATAGAATATTCATTAGTTTGGTGAATTGTGAAGGCCTCCTCATGAAAATTTCAACAGGCACTCGAGAAAAAGGAAAACACAATGAAGGAGTGTCCCTTCTATTCAATTTGGTCCTGATCCTGACTCCCGCTTCAGATTTGCACTCATTTTATAAACAAATTTCTCCAAAGAAAGGGATATGTTCGTGTGTCGGAAGTAAGTAGAAACTTGTCTCGCACAAAAGAGAGAGAGGCAATACGATGAGGAGGGAGGAGAGAGTAGCCGTCTACATATACTTAGGTTTTCCTTCAAAATGACAGAAAGGCGACTACATTTTTGCCTGGAGGAGAATAAGAGAGGGAAAAAGTGGGGGGAGATGGAGAAGAAATCCCCCTCCCGTTTGAGCTTCATATTGTTATACCTACGGGATTTATACACATTTGTGTATACAAGGATCAATTTACGGGAGGCACAAGTTCCACTTTTTTTCTCTTTGTTGATTTCATCTTAACGAGACGGCGTGGTGACTTCTTTTATAGTCCCTATGAATATTTACTCCCTATAGAAGAGAACGTGTGTACCACACACAGACACACAGGCCGTTGTGTGTGTGTGTGTCGGGGGATGAAGGGAAGAGAAAATACAATTGTATAATATAAATAAAAGGAGTGTGTGTGGACACATTTGGACTTGATGGACTCCCATTGAGCAGGATTGGTTGTTGAAAACCATTTATTCTGATTATTACCCCAAACTGAAGAGATTTACAATCCTGGATAAAGTATCATCATCATCATCTTTTTCTTCTTGTCCATAAGTACTTTGAGAGTCCACCCTCTCCACAAATCCCACAAGCACACACACAGCAAACACATTATGATACAAGAATGTCCTTCCTCTGTATCCTTCCTCGGATTTCATCCTCAATTAGACATTTTGAGGGAAATTAAGTCTGAATTTGTCCCCACCCTCTGTCTCAAGATGTCCTTTGAGTTCTCAAGTGTGGATTTAATGAAGCACACTTAAACTGCCATTGATGAAGGAGGAGAAACCTTAATTGTCAGAGAGAAGTAAAGAAAGGGGAGGAGAGGGGAACAACAAGAACCAAAAGTTGGCTCAAATTTTACGGAAACAGATTCAATTTTGAAATCCGTATAATGAGCTTCACTCAAGCATACATAGGATATGTGCTGTGTGTGTGTTGTGCGTGTGTGTGTGTGTAGTGTAGTGTATGAGAGAGCAGAAGGGAGGAGGGTATATTTGTTGTATGAAACCACTAAACTTCCCCTTACTCCCGTTTAACCGAAACGAAGAGTCCCTCACTGTCTCCGTCTCTCCCCCTCACAGACACACATCCACACACGCAGAGAGAGAGAGAGAAAGGAGGGGGCTCTTCGGATCTGAGAGGACGAGGACGAGGATGAGGCTGTGGATAAGGAATCGCCTGTCAAAAACATCCTCCACTACATTTATGACAATGATGTTTAATACTCAACGAATTCTACGTGAACTTCCAAATCCATCTTGAGAGAGAGAGGAAACCTTTCTTAAATACAAATATTCTCCTCTTCCATATATATCATCCTCTTTTACTTTGTGTGTGTGTGTGTCCCAACACACACACACACGCACATGAAGTCACTTTCGTAAAAACTTTATAAATAGAAAATATATAGAGGAAGAATCCGCACATGGGATGTCTGAGCTTGATCTGATTGTCATTGTTCCTCCTTTCGGTCCTCCTCCTCCTCTTCGTCGTCGTCACCTCACTTTCAATCTCTCCAAATCAATTCTCACACCAAGAATAAACTTCCCCCTCCTCAACCCACATCTTCCACAATTTCTAGTATATGAAGAGCTCAGTGGTTTCATGTGTGTACACATATATTTTTTGGGCAAAACTCATCCCAAGTCACCTTATAAGTACGTAGGGAATTTGAAGAGATAAGGCAACAATTCATATATGAAAAGAGCTTTGGATAGATCCCCATCAGCATCAACGTCAGCCATGGACTTTGGTCTTGAGTTTCCTTTTATTTGATCCCCAATATCTTTCTCCTCCTCCTCCTCTTCCTCTTCTGATTCAGTCAATCTGACAAAATAAAATCTTACAAGAGATGGACAATATGCATCCCCACACACGGAGAGAGAGGGAGAGACGAGACGAGTCAAAGGTAATTGGAAATCTCCAGAGAATCATTTGGGACTGTACAACTAGAAACGGATGAGAAGAAGCAAGCAATTACCCACACACACATGTAGACACACACAGAGCAGAGATTGTAGGATCCACAACCTAAATAATGTTAAGAGGAAGCGTCCCTTATATTATTATATCCGAAAATTTCTCCTTCTTCCTCCTTGGATCTGGCCACACAAACATACACACATACACAACCATCCTATCAACTTTTCCTTGTACTCCTCCTTTCTCTGATTCTCTGATGGATTTCCATGAAATTCCGTCGATCTTGTATTTTTCGAATTTTCCAAAAGAGATTATATTTACATTGTTGTGTATGGAGTGAGAGGGAGTGGGAGTCTTGGATTGGAGTCTGCCCTGTCCCTACAAAAGCGGAGTTGTATGGAACAGTTCCAAGTTTCTATGACTGCTTTTCAATCAAGATTCCCCTTCTACATTACAATCCGTTGGTTATATACGGCGGGAGGAGGAGTATGTGTGTACATGTAGAGACAGACTATTATTTGAACATTATCGATGACTGCACAAGGGGGTAGGGTGCAATCAGTGATGAGCCCGCACTACTGTACATCTCATTTCTTGTCCCGTATTTTTCTCGGCAGGTCGTTGTATTGCCAGAACAAGGGTGGGAGGGGAGCCAGACAGGAGGAGGAGGGAGGGAGACCAGACCAAAAACCAGAGAAGGAGAGAGATAGTGAATATCGTTTGATTCTGCTACTACTTCTACTGCTGCTGCTGCTGTGGATGGCCAATCGTCGTGGAGATGCGGAAGACCAACGAAACAGAAACCACGATGCAGTGGCAGAGTCAGCCGAGTGAACATCGATAAAGTGAAAAAATGCAATATTGAGATTTTCCGGATGAGCTCCTCCTCCTTTTCACTAGATTTACGAGAATCTCATTCCCCCACAATAGTCACAAACACACTCCTTCCACACACACACATAGCATATGCTTACTTATTTGAATGATCCCTTCCCATCTTCACACATGTCAGTCCACACAGACACACACACACACACTCGAGGATCCATCCCATGCAAAAGACAGACTGGATATGCAGAAACGGGACATAATTTATTATTTAACTCCATTCCTCACCTCAATTCCGAGAAGAGGGTAGAGGACACAGTCAACTGTCCTTATTTCTATTCACAAAAGAAAAACAAGGTTCTCTCTTCTCCTTTTTCTAGTAAACTTCAACTCTACAAGATTGTCTGTAGGACAATCACCCGGAAAGGAAAGAGAAAGGAGAGTGAAAAAAATTTCTGCACACTTCCACTTGAATTTGCATCATCATGTCCTCCGAGACAAAGAAGATGAATAGACGTAATCCCCTCTTCACTCTTCTCCTCCTCCTCCTGCAGACAGTCCCTGACACTCAAATACACACACCCTTCATGAAGAGTCAATTACTGTCCAAATGAACGGGGGAAAAGATGGTCCGAAGACAAGACGGGGAAAGCCGATGTGAGGGATGACACAATCTACAGAGTCAACTAAAAACGGACACGAGACCAATATACTTTCTTGTTATGGTCCCGTGCATGTAGGCATCTGGGTATTACATAATATTTACATGCATGAGCCATGGACATGGAGAAAGGAGCGGATATTTAATATTAATGTACTTGTAGTGAGCTTGGAGTGGACGTAAGAAGCTACCCTATTATTATTTACAGGACATGGTATCCTCCATTCTATTCCCCTCTCTCTCTCTCTCTTGTATAATGGAGAACTCGAAGAGTGTCCACTTTTTATATCTATCTCTATCTTCTCCCTGTCCAGTGTCCACACACATATCGAGTGTGTGTGTGTGGACGATGGACGTTGAGTTTCACGTAGCGGATTTTTCATTTTTCAAACTCTCTCTTCTATTATGGATAGAGAGAGAAAGGAGGAGGAGGGAGATAGGAGGTGACGGCGTAAGCGACCTGGAACGAGAAAATCGTCCACACACACACAGACTGAAGAAGCTTCACCACCAGTCCAGCAAGACGATGTGAAGAAAAGTGGAGGAGGAGACGATGAATCTATAGCTGAGCCTTGTGTGTCGTGTGCCATTCCCATTGTCCGTTCCCCGGGTCTTAGAAACCTAGTAAAAAAAACGTCGCCCACCCACACTCACTCAGCCTGTGTATAAAATAGATATTTTTTGTATGATGTAGGGTAGGTCCTATACTATGTAGAGTAGAGCAAAGAAGCGAAGGAGGAGGAAGAGGGGGTGTTATCATGTCCACAGCTGTTACACGCTTTAGGAGAGGCCCTATGAGAGAGATCAACTGTGTATGAATCCTTTCATTGTCGCGCATCAACAAGAACTCGTTCTTCAAAAAAAGAGTATTGTCTGACACTTTCTCTCACATCAGCACATTCCCTTTGACACGCTTCCCTTGCTCAACTCCATCCATCGATTGTGACTTCATAAGAGAGGAGAGGAGGAGGAGGATGCGAGCTGCTTCTCTTTTTTTCTACTTGATGAAGTAGGACTGTGTGTGGGAGTATCGAATGGAGTTTCCTATACATATAGACAAAGTGAATTCCAGGTTGTCCTCATAATACGGGAGGAGGAGGAGGAGGAGGAGAAAGAGAAAAAAAATAATATGATGATCATTGACAAAAAATGGAGGGATGCATATACGTGCTCATTACAGACTTCGGAGTTGGTGGCAATGACAATTTCACAAAATCCAAGTTTTCTCTCCCTCTCCTTCCCTACTCTCTCTCTTTATTTCTTTCAACAAAAGTGGAGACTTACATGAAGAGGAGAAGAGTCGAGTATTTGACATGAGAGTCTTTTTTATCCCAAAAGAAAGAGTTAGAGGAGAGAGAGAGGAAAAAAAGCTTCAATGTTCCTTGTCATCGGCCGTCCTCCTCTTTTTCCTGAACGGCTAACACTGTATATATAATATGGGAATAGAGGAGGAGGAGGAAGGATTTATTCAGAGAGACAATGAGGTTTTAGGAACAGGTGCTGAACCATTCAATAGATTTTTTCTCTTCTCTCTCTTTTCCTGAGAGCGAGAGAAAGAGAGAGAGAGGGAGAGAGAGACATTTCTTCAAGCTGAGCGTATTAGTAAAATCCATAAGATATTTTCTTGAAGCCATCCTTTATTTGACAATATAAGAGTTAAGAGGTAACTCTTGAAAAACAGGGGGGAAAATGTCTCCATAAAGTGTGTAAGAATGTCATGGTGTGCCGTCTCAAGTAGACTGACGCTTCGTCTGTTTCTCTCTCTCTCTCTCTCTCTTCATTCCTCTCTTTTAAGGAAGGCTCAATATTAGATGAGAATTACACGAGTTTAATCACACGAATTGTACTTGTTTCTCCATCAGCGCTACTCTCTGTTCAACACCTCCAGTAAAAGGTACTCTGCTAACAAGTAGAGCTGTGAAGTATATTAATATGCTCCGGGTGCTCTCGTGTCAGACGACCATGATGAAGTTCTCCATAAAAGAAAGAGAACAAGGGACAGAATGGGGGCAGTGTCTACAGAGAAAGAGAGAGAGACTGTGTGTGTAGAATATAATTAAAATGAATCATGTTTTCACACACCACGTTGCATCATCATCATACGAGAAAGAGTGTGTGTGAGAGAGAGAGAGTGGTTAAAGAGAAAAAAATTAAAATGTATTATCCTCTTTAAACCCCTCCGTTCTTTTTCCCTCTCTCACTCTTCCCTTCCTTTTTGGAGTCGGTGAACACTCAAGTCACAATGTCGCCAGGGTTATTACTCCTCTCTATGCCCTTCCAGTAAAGTATGCAGGGTGGAAACACACACACAGGCAGGCACACACAGGAGC
This sequence comes from Pygmarrhopalites habei, assembly GCA_009870185.1. NCBI lineage: Eukaryota > Metazoa > Arthropoda > Collembola > Symphypleona > Arrhopalitidae > Pygmarrhopalites > Pygmarrhopalites habei. Next base: position 38,398 of record WJFB01000742.1, on the reverse strand, counting down.
TGAGTCCGAGATGGAGACGGCAGAGAAGACATTAGAGAGTTTGAAAAGCTCTGCTTTAATTTTCCATCGTGTTTTCGTGTGTGGACCCACTCTCTACTCCTTCATTTATGGTGACTTCATGTCATGATGCTACTACCCAATGTCATGGCAGTCTCCTCATCCCAGCCTAGACTAGTCTAGAAGAGACTAAAGTACAAAAGTGTACAGAGGAGGAGGAGTATCCAGTCCAGTCCAGTGCATTAAGTATTGTGTGACACTCATTAATACCTTAAGCAGTACCTCTCTTCCTGACTGCCCAACTAACAAAGTACAGTTGGGATATGAAGAGACAGTCGGGATTATGTTCTCCTCTTCTCTCTCTCTCTCTCTCTCTGTTTGAACAGAACCACCAACACTGTTTAGCCATGCACAATCCAATTGCTTAGCTAAGTAAGGATGACAGTATCAAGGTTCAACTCAACATCAGCTTTAATATCGATGGGCAGGAGGCAACCAAGTTTACTCTTTCTCTGTCTCCTCTCTCCACACACACACCATGTCCATGAATGGTCCATGCTGTAGAACAAAAACTTTTACTAAAACACACAACACACACTCTCATATGTACAAGGAAAAGTTGAGACAGTAGGAGTAGTACAGGAGGAAGGCGGAGGTATATAAAATAAAATGTAGTTCTCAACGTCAGCCATGTCGACTCCTGATTCTTCTTGTTCTCCTCATTTCTGTCCTCCTCCTCCTCTACTTCTTCGGTGATAATTCATGGGAGTAACACAGTGTGAAGGAATTGTATCAGAGAGCTATAATACTATTTTACATTTACAGGCACACAGGCACACACCAACAGAGAGAGAGACAGAGAAAAGCTCCTTTGGTTTGCAGTCAAGACAGTGTAAACAAAGAGATAATATTGTTAACCAAAGACAAGGAGGAGGAAACTCTCTCTCTCTCTTATAATAATGCATGTGTATGTATATGTACACTGAATGTGGACTTTCAGAGTGGTCTTCCCAAAATGATTTGTGAGGAGGAGGAGGAGGATGCGGTAGAGCGTGTGAGTTTGTCCATGTCTTGACTCTCTCTCCCTCCCCCACTCTCCTTCTCTCTTTCTGTGGTGTGTCTCAGTGTGTGTGTGTGTGTGCAAGCCTTTTGGGTTGAAATAATGGTAATTGATATCATTTGATGGAAAAGCATTATTGCCGCCGAATGAAATTCTTGTTCTTGTATATCTGGCCGGTATCTCTGAGGAAAGGAGAGGAAGAGCCAGAAGGATATCTCAATACGTATGTATGGCATGGTCATCATATAGGATGAGGAGTAGAGAGAGAGAGAGGGAGAAAGAACAAATCTCGGGACCAATGATACGGAAAGGTCGGGACAGATTGATGTATGTGCTGGTAGCATAGCCGAGGAAACGCCCGATTGATAAATCTTTTTGAGATGGATCTTCTCCATCACATGACCAACGCCTACTCCTCTTCTCCAGCTACTTTTCTCCTCTTGACATTCTTCTAATAAGTCTCTCTCCCTCTCTCCTTCCTCCCCACAAAAAAATGTACACTAATAAGAGGGAACGTGTGTCTGGATTGAGAGTGTGTGTGTGTACGCAACCGACGATTCATTCATCCATTCATTATTCACGCCCGGCATGCATTCACGTTTCTCCAATACAAATACACTAATATTATTAGATGAACCAAACACACTCATTCAGTCTGTGGTTAAACACACAAGTTCTTAATCTCTCTCTCTATAGACACACACTTCCACCCTGTCTCAGCCACTACATGAGTAGCACGTTACTTTGTCTAAAAAATCCAAAAACCCATTGAGGAACGAAACAACATTAGCCAGGAAGACAGGCCCAAGAGGCACGAACTTGAACCATCACATCACCCTCTCTCTTCATGTTTTTATTTATGAGAATTCCAACAACTTAACTGTCAAAACAGGGGGATCCTTCATTATATGCAACCCGCTTCCTTCCCCCTTCTTGTCATGTCTTTCAAGTAGAGAGAGGCAGAGTGTGTGTGTGTGCAGTCTGCTCCCTGTTTTCTGTTATGTTCTATCCCTTTTTAAATGACTTGACCACCATGAAAACACTTTGACCGTCGCCACCAATCCCTCCCTCTTCCTACTCTTCCTCCCCTCAACATTACATTAGTCAATGATTTTCTCCTGCATTATTCCAAGTCTATTCATTAATCCACAGACACAGCACAATGGAACACGGGCTGCGTGGACTGTCACTACGAATCCTCAAACTCAAGTTGCGTGTGACCAACCACGACTTGTTAATTAAAGTGAGGACAGACACAGAAAGAGGGTGAGTTTCCAATCCTTTCAAGTGCAATCATCTCAATAGTATTCTAGTAATATTTTGGGAAATTTACTGTCGTGCTGAAGGACATTAGACATTAATTAATACAAAATTCAATTCAAAATATGAATTTTTGAGTCCATTACAGTCATTGCTCATTTGTACGGGTGCAATACAAATGTCTAAATGGGAAGGACAACTTTGGTACGCGGCCTCAAAATTTGAAATACAATTTTGTTGAATGGTGACAGAAAAAGCGTTGATATTGAATGCTTGGGATATTCCCAAAATGTGACATCGTTTATGAGTGTAAAATAGGATAATATGAAACAAAATAAAAAAGGAATTTTGATACTGACCGAGGATACAGCGAATAGTAGTTGTTTTGGTAGGATCAATGTCCCAAATGAATTTGTCATCCGCATATTTATGGTACAAATCTATCATGTACTTGGGAGGGACGGTGGTCCAGGATGGTGGTGTGTCCTCACCAGAGGAGGAAGAGGAGGAGGAAACTTTGTCCTTGTTCACGGCCTCAATTTGCAAGATTTTCTCAAGTTGTCCCACAAGATCGTTCAATCTTGATGTGGAGACAAGATGATTCTCTCGGGAAGCATTCTCACACATAACAGAAACTTTGAAGGATAAAATACACACAAGACAGAGTAGTTGCTGGAACATTTTGGCATAGTATTGCTTTCCCAGATAGTCTACACTGACAAACAACAAATTTTTGATTTTTTCTCTCTTTGCTACTTCTTCCCCTCTAATTTTTCCCCTTTCGTTTCCCCCTCTTCCAACTTTTTTGACAACCCCAATAGAAGAAACGAAGAACACGACCCTCTTTTGTCTGTCACACTTAAAGTCAATCAACTCGTATTTTTAAATGTAGATTCCACACTTGTAAGGTAAGTAGTCAATTCAGTATTCACCATCCATCTCTCTCTTTTACACACACACTCACTCCCTTCAAAATTTTCACCATGAAAACAGGCACAATTGACTGTGACACTCGACTCTCCTTTGATTCACCACACTGGAAATGTGGATGTAAATTCTAGGATTTCACTCTCTTGTTGTGAAAATATGACACACTTTCCAGTTATTTTTTCACACATTCCCCTGGCGAGGACTAATTATGAGAAGGAGAGACATTGTGAATGTACTTTTAGCTGAAGGAAGAAAACAGAAAATGGAATTTGATTGAATAGTGGCTAGAGAGAGGACCTGCGAGAGAAGACCTTCCACCGCTCAACGCTATTGGAACACGAGTGAACAGACTTTCCCAATTTTGTGCTCACTCTCTCTCTCTCTCTCACACACACACAACACACTGCCAGTTTCTAGGGGGACTCTTGCTTTACCCTCTTTCCTTTATGTGTGTGAGTGTGAGTGTGTGTGTGGTGCTGTGTCCTGGAAGATCAGGCGGCTGAACGTTTTTCCTTAAATGAAAGATTTTTTTTCTTTACTACACATAGTAATTTTTTTGCTTACTGCCAACTTGGACAAACCCAGCAATTTCTTTTTTATACCTTTCTGGTATTTGTAACAGTAAAATAACATCCGAGTTTAGTCAGTCACGTCCACATCCCCTCTCTTTTCAATTGCCCTGTCGACGAGGTTGTCCACAAACTCCCGACTGTGCGTGGGTGGGTGTGTATGGTTGGATGATAACCTCATGTAATATAAAAAGTTGTAATATTTTTTCGCAAATTTTTTTATTATATATATTTATGTCCTTATTGACATGTGTGTGTTCTGTGTCTCTGTCGCTACTCTTAGCCTACTCTCACAGACGACAATGGTCCCACTGCTCAGATTACAATCAAATGACTTCGATCAAGGAATTTTTTCCCTCTTCCCTCGTCTCTCTCTCTCTCACTCTCTCTCTCTGTCTTTCCCGTCCATTCATCAACCATCGTATGTGTTCTTCAACTTCCTCCTCCTCTTCCAGTAGAAGACTTGTACAGATAGAACAGAAGACATTGGAGCCTACACATTGTACATTAAGTTTCATATGCTCGTCTGCTCATCTCTCTCTCTCTCTCGCTTGATCGAGTCTTATGTCCTCCCTCACACAATACCTAATATTGTGTGTAGAAATATATCTATAAAGTTTCTGAGATGACTATTGCTGTCTGTCAAGAAAAAAAAACATTTCTTCGGTTAGCCGGGGATCTGGTCTGTTCACTCTCATCATCCTCATCGTGTCTCTCCCATTCCTCCCTCCTCTTTTTGATTTGTGGTTGAGCGATATGAGATGACGATGATTCTACCGCCTCCTCCTCCTCCTCCCTCTCCATACTAGCCCTCACTTTTCCCCACTGTCTTGTGCGAGTGTGTGTGTGACACGCAGAAAAACCAACATTAAGTGCACGTGCTTACACTTGTATCCATTTATATAACCATTTTTCGGAGGAATAATTGCCAATTTTAATGGCTATTGACTCTTGTGCTTGTCTGCTGTCTTGTTGATTGTACAAGATATACAGAGTGTGGTAAAAAGGACACAGACACGATGATGACTATGTCATAAACCGTTAAGCAGGTTCATACTACACTCTGTGTGTGTGTATCTGTGTGCCTATTAACACTATTTTGTTCCCTTATATCAGCAAAAGTTAAAAGTTATATGATCCGTCATCATCGTCAGCGATGGTGGATGTGTGTGTCGTCGTCGTTTTACTTTTCCCTTCTTTTTTTTATGCATAACGTCTCTAGCCCCTGCCCTTTTATATTAATAATAATAATAATATTTTGGATGGCATAATGGTTCTCCCTCTCTCTCTCCCTCTTCTAGACTAGAGACTAGAGAGTGAGTGTGTGTGTTGTAGTTGGGATAGTTAGTGGAGTATAAATGATGTGTGTACAGTTCACATTATAAGAGGAATGGAATCCGAGTCTGAATTTTGAATATGATATGATAAGAGAGTGTGGAACTGCTTTGCCTTGCTGTTCCACAAAAAAGACAGTCGTCTTTTTTATACCAGATTTTTCCCCTCCTCTCTCACTCTCTTTCTCTCTCTACTTGCTGAATCTGAGATTCAAAAAAAAAATTAAAATGACAACCAAAGTAATGATATTGAATGACAAAGGAACTCCGTTTTATAATTATAGCCATTCCGTCTTTATTCTGTAGTTGTTTGAGTCAACAACTGAGAAACCTGGAGACTTTTTATTTTATAGTAACTCTATATTTATACTATAGTAATTGCTTGACATACAATATTACATTGTATACGTTACATAATAATTTTATTTTAAAGAAATATTATTTCCCTGAAATTTCTTTTCTTTTCTTTTTTTTAAAAAAAATATTTGCTTCTTTGATACATTTTCTTTCATTTTATTCCTTCTCATTTTCCACACACACACAAAAATTTCTTCCTTTGAGACTCAATTTTTCCTTGGAATTCCCAATTATTTCCTCGCAATCGTAACAATGGGATGCTAAACTAAAAAGAGGGAGAGTCCAGGGTGAACTGGAGTGAGAAAGAGAGAAATGGTTCTCCTGTTTTATTTGACAGTCAAGAAATTTCGTGGAGTCGTGATTCATTCGACTTTTAATTAGAATTTAAACAATGGAGTGAGGTAATTTAACTGGGCTGAAGGCACAGCAGGGTTTCGTATGACTGAAAATTGCATGATGTTGATACACGTGCCTCTGTTCCCTCCCTGCCCTATTGTCCTGTCCCATGTCATACGAAAAATAACAAGGTGATAACAAAAGGATAAAAAACAAACATCATCTAATCATCCTAGCATGTAAAAGCACCTTCCCCCCTCTAAAATGCAAACACACTTTACACCCTCTCACATGTGAATTATACATTCATCCTCCCACACACACAATGCACAAGAGAGTGCAAAGGGGAAAGTAAATGAGGGAAAGAGTTTTCACAATGTCAAATCATAACATTTGCTAAATTTGATCAATAAAATAATTAGTCATTCTTATCATCACAACATTGGAAATACGGATTTTGTAGTGAAACAAAAAACACTGCACGACTAACAGCTGACAACAACAAAAAATATTGCATTTTAAAACACATTTTTATGAGAATTATTTCCTTCCTACACAATCCTCCTCCGCATCATGCGAACACAATCTGTGTTGAGTCTCCCCCTCTGGAAAAAGAGGATTGAGTGAAGATGGTCTAGGACAGGATTTGAGGAGGGAAGAAAAATGCCATCTAGTATAATACCCGGGTGATTTCACCCTGGAGTCTTTTCTCCAGTATAAAATCACACACACACAACCTTCGTCCTCCCTCTTCCCTCTGCCCAGGAGAAGGATAAAGGGAGAAACGGAGATACGTGAACATAAGGGTAAGAAATAATTTTTTTTAAACAAATCATTACTTCCTTACACAAATCAGATTTTCCCTAAATCTCATTGGCAATAATTTCACTTTCTCTTTCAAAATTGCTGTTGTGTCTAGTGTGACATTGTGTTTTAATCTGTTTAATCTGATTCGTATAGAAGAAGGTCAGAAAATCCATTGAATATACACATTGTATACACACAGTATCTCTCTATGCTTTTACATGCTTGAAATCATCTGTGTAGTATACCACACACACACACTCTCTCTCGCTGGTACTTTTCCCAGAGGGTAGTGGAAAACAAGTGGGAGATGTAGGTGAAATCAGTCGCTCAAGGATTCCTTTTGAAACACACACATTATATGGCCACATAGGATATGAACATTACATTCTACATTCATGTGTACTCTATATGTGCGTGGAGGAGGTGGAGGAGGAGGAGGAACATACACAGTAACTTTATCGATCGAACTTCCTCCGACTTATTTTTTTAGTTCTATTAGAAGCGCTCTGGCTCATTCATTCATTTTTGGAAGGATTAGGGAAACGTGTAAATATTTTCAAGACTCCCTTCATTCCACATTTTTAAACTCCCCAATTTTAAACAGAGTTAGTCCCTGATTGTTGTCATTCACTCATTTCTGACTGACATTTGGGATTGTGTGCGTCTGTGTCATTTTAAAGGAAGAGAGATTAATAATATATTTTCTTCATTAATTAATGTGTGTAGGGTGAGTGGGTGTTGAAGCCATCAAGGAAGATGGAGTCGAAAAGAAGTTGCATTGTATAGAGAATGAAAATATGTGATTCAAAGAAGATTGACAAGATTTTGATTCAAAATTGACAAAAGTCTACTTACTCCATACTGTAATGTATTGTAAATAGTTAATTAGCCGCTCTCCACGCACTTATGACGGGGGAAATCGTGGTTGTGTGTGTCAAGTCCCATGCACGATGTGGCTTGTCTACTCTTCTGTTCTCTCGACGACACTGATCATCCTACTTGTGTCCGTCATAATAAAGTACCTGAATTGGGAACGTTTACTGACTCTCGGCCTTTTTTCTCCTCTACCATGGGATAATTCCACATTCGGCTGGTCCTGTCTACTTGTCTACAGTGTGGGCCTTGTCCTCATTTCCTTTCACATCTCCTCAAAAAGATTTGATTCATCCTCCACTTCCACTTCTTCTTCTTTCACTAGCAGGATTCTAGGACGGAATGAGACAATCACTCCTCAACAAGAACAACAACTCCCAAATTCACTCACGAGGCTCCGGACTCACCTCACATTTCTCCCAATCATCCATTTTATTCAACAACAACCCCCACAGGGGAACAATGGGTCAAAAACAATATCAGTACTGGTAAAGGATGATGGAGGACGTCTGCTCGACAGCAGTGATGGCATCTCAAGTATTTCTTGTAATGACCCTACTTCCCATACCAAAGACGGCTGTGAGAAGGAATTTTTATTTAAGTTGGAATTCCAACGGGATGCACTTGTTGAGACCATACTCCAAACTTGTATTCATCCTTGGTATGAACGGATCAGCGATGACAAAACTTTTCTTCTCCAGTCGAGGAAAATTCTTCAGACTTTCTTCGACCGTCTTGTACAAAAATTTCAGCAGGTACTTTCTCCACTGCTCTGCAGTTTTATGAGCTATTTCCATTCCGTGAATTGTTTTCGGTTGTTTGTTCTCTGATTTTAACTGTGTATTTTTCTTATCCTCTTTAGATTGATCGTACTAATTTGGCCAAGGAAGTTATCGAACTGTGAGTACCATATAAATACTTTTGAAACTTTGTACGAATGTCAATCATTTTTTATAAAAAAAATTTCCTTTCTACTTTCACTCTAGGACTCACTATCACTGGAAGAATTACTGTGAAGCCTCCAGCAAAGTGACTTCAGAGGATCAAAGTATTGGACATCATTTTAAGTAAGTCTTCTAACGTAATCCAAATTAATACAGAACTTGATAAATGATTGTAAATTATTTAATTGTTTTATTACCAAAAAGGTTTGTCCATGATTTCATCCAAGTGAGAGAAGAATTGACTCGTCATTACGAAAATCTTTTTTGTCATCTCCTCAAAGAATTTATGATCCCTGACCTTCAGTCGACCCTCGTTTGTCAATTTTTGTCTGGGATCCTTGTCAAAGGATTTGTCCTCTACTATATTGATTTGTTGTCAGATCCAAATTGGATAAATACTTCATTGAAAAAATGGATTTCTTCTGGTTCTTCAAATCTTACGGATGTAAATCTAATCTCTTCTGTTGGTTCAGCTGGTTCGTCACAAGAATCCCTTTTTGATTTTTCATCCGCAGCTGCATGTAAACTGATGAAGGATGATTCAACAAATATTCATAATAATGATTCAATCAAAACCAATGATTCAATGGACAGTGATGTTTATTCTGTCCCACTGGCTCCACCCCCATCCTCCTCAAGTCACCATAATCCTGGAGGAGACTCTTCATCCTCATCGTCTTCTGATTCTGATCTTCCACAAGATTCATCCACGGTACACAGTACGGTTAGGGTCAATTCAAAAAGTACAAGTGATATTAATGATGATGATCAGGGGAGGGATCAAACTGGACTGGAGAAAAGACCTTCTTTGTCCAGTAAAAGGAAAAAAAGGACCAATGTCACAACAGTCTCGGCTGCACTTGGAGGACTTCTCTCTGCTACAGCTCTTCCTCTTTTACCTGGAGGATCTGGTTACAATTTAAATTGGAATGGACTGGATTCTCAAAATTTTACTTATGACCCTTCGACCCCATCCTCCTCTCCTAATCCCAACAAAACAAAAGAAGTGAATACAACAATGGAGGTTTCTGGTGCTGCTGAGGAGGATAAATCTGTGATGAATAAAAAAGAAGAGGAGGAAGAGGAAGGGAGAATCCAAGTAGCAACAGTCACAAATGACAAGATGACCCCAACATCTCCTTCATCCTCATCTTACCGTCACTACTCTTTGGATGAAGGGCCCAAAACCAAAACTACATTGTCATCTGGAGAAAGGGATACAAAATCTTTGGATGAGACCAAGGATAATTGTAGAGTGTCAAGACAAGAAGAATTTGACATACATTTTGATGACAATCGTAAACTTCAACTTGACAATCCATCATCATTGAATAAACAAGACATTTCTCCAATGTATGATGAGACTGAAGCAGAAGATTTTGCTTCGACTATTGCAAAATTAAGATCACTGTTGGAACAACGGGAGAGTCGGAAAAATTTGATGGAAAGTGGTTCACAAAATTCAGAAGATAAGGAAGTAGATGTTTTCAAAACAAATAATACACCACCTGAAGAGGAGACTGGTTCAACGGCCAATTTATCTTCCTCTCATCCTCAACCCATCAAAAATTCTAGTTCAGCTGATAGCACACGACCTAGTCTCAATTCTCAATCTTCTCAATCTAGCCTCGGCTCGGATGCTAGTAATAGTTCACATTGTAGTTGGGAGACGCAGACTAATGGGTATGTTTTCTCCAATCTGATTTTAATAATTGTCATGAAAGAGAAATCTCAAATAATAGATAAATTTCAAAAATAAATCATTCGTTTATGTAGGCTGGAGAAAATAGTGGACGAGTTGGAGGAGACAAATAATCCTGTCTTGAATCGTTTTTTCCTTAATGTGACCATTCCAAAGACGGAGATGTGTAGTGATTCAAATAATAGCCAATTTGTATTATACTGTATTCAGGTATTCACACTCATCCTGGCTCTATATCAGAAATAATATTGCAATTCACTTTAAAATGAACTGATTAATTGTTCCACAGTATGAAGGTGTCTACATTGAAGAGAACGATGATGGACAATTAGAAAAACTTGTACTACGAACGACAACAATTAAACGTCGATTCCAAGAATTCCTTCACCTTCAAAGTCAAGTAAGATTTAATACTAATTGATTTGAAATACTGCTGAGTATTTAGTGGAGTGCACATGAAAAATATAATTTCGTGTCATGTTGTAGTTGGAGGAGAGTCCAGTTTGGAGACCACATGTCAAGGGAAAGGCAAGAATTGGACGGAGTTGGATACTATCAGGTACACACATTTGAAAATAAATTTTGAACTGTGAAAATTTTGAATACACAAAGTAACAAAAATTTTAATGGATTGTCCTATCCAGAAAATACAAATATAAGTCAGAGAAAATTGATTCTTCAACGTTACCTCCATCAACTCTGTTACAATCCAGTATTGGGATTTTGTCCACAACTTCGAAAATTCATGGCCTATGGCGAAGAAGGATTCCAACCAGGTAATATATATATATTTTCATATAAAGATCCTGGGGAAAGTGGAGAGAAAGTATTTTCACCAATGACATTTTTTCCTTCTTTTCTTTGAAAAGCATTTGGAGCGTCAGACACTATTCCTCTTCATCGATTTGACAAGTTGGCGAAAAAATTTACCGTCGTTTTCAATAGTCTTCGTGATGCTTTACCAAGTTTTGAGTCTGATCTTCTGGCAATTCCGAGTTCACCGGATGCTGGACCAGGAGGGAAAAGTCCTACTGACAGTAAAGCTAAAAGTTTATTCGCCTCATTTTTGAGAGCAGAAAAATTGGCGTCCTCCTCTTCCTCATCGTCCGACAGTATGGATGAAAATTCGAAACCATCCACAGAAAATAATACAAGTTCTGTAAGTACTCAATTCGTTAATTAATTAAAGAAAAGCTTTCTCCAGTCTACACTCGTAATGACCAATTTTTCTCTTTCATGATGGTTCTTAATATAGAAACCCAAATCAGCTGCAGCAACAGATAATAATACAAAATGGGAAAACAAGGGTACAGTGCAAGATAATAATTTGCACACTGATGCACAAACTACGGGCGGACAAAAAATTCCTGAGACTCTCCTTGAAGGTTACTGGAATTTTAATTTCCTTGAAAACTTACTGTGTGATCTTGCAGAGATAAGAATAAAAATTAATTAATCTATCTCTCTTTGTGTATGTAGAACCTGAAGGAATTCCACTGGCAGCCAGTGCCACAAATTTATTATGTGATGTTTTGTGGTTGCCTCAACATCGACCTCACTCTGCTTCAGTTTCAACGTTTTTACGAATTTCTGGAAAATCATTTGAATCATATTTACAAGACTGTTTGGACATTTTTCTGTCAAAGGACTCCCTTCTGGGATATTTAGAGTCTATTACTGCAGCAATTAAGGTTTGGGGTACGTGCGACGAACTATCATATGAGAAAGATGTTCAGTATTCGGAAACAGATCTGAAAAATTGTTTGAAACAAAAAATTCCAGGTGAACTATATGAAACCCATCATTATTATACTAGCGGTAATGTAATAGCATGAGGGAAATGAATTTTTGACAATTTAAAGTGTAACAATGTGTATCTTTTTCAGTGTGGCTTTGCTGGATGTGGGGCAGAAATCGCGTTGACAATACGATAGAAAGATTAACAAAAGGCTGTCAAAATGCAAATTTGAATCAAGATATTATTCTTTGTATTGTAGAACTAATTTTTTCAAAACTACTAGTTGTAATAGATAATACACCAGTGAACGTAGAACAAAGCGGAGAAAAATAAAGTAGAAAAAATGTGTCTTCTTCTGTGTAACAATAATAATAACATGCTTTGACTTGTACGTATATCATTATCATTACTTTCATCCAAGACTTTCACCTGGCATAATGAATCATTAGCTTTGTTTCTAAGGTGATTTTTCAGTGACAAGAATTAATTGCCGGTCTCAATATCTAGGGAAACACATTTCGAAGAATAAAGCTTTTACAAGGACACTCATAGCAACAGCAAATAAACATACAAGAGGTAATTGGCAATTAATGTCTATTATCTAATTCTGTCACGTGTGTGTCGGGGTCCAAGGATCAAATTCCATCCAAGACTGGAACCTGTTGAAAGTTTGTGTGCCTTATTCAGCTGAAAAATCATTTTTAGCTGTTAAAAATTATTCATTGTTCTTCTCAGATCACTTTGGTTTCTTCTGCTAAACATCAAAAATGGCACATAAATTATTGAAAGTTGCTTTTGGGACATCTGCTCGTAGTTTCTCAACAAGTATGAATTCTTTTGCCATCCAAAAGGTCACAGTTATCGGCGGAGGTATGTTTTTATTCCAAAAAATACCATTTGATTTTGAAATATTAATATTCTGAGAAACTAATTTCGTTTTCTTCTTTAAAAATTAGGTCTGATGGGAGCCGGCATTGCTCAAGTAACTTCCCTTTCAGATTATGAATGTCATTCTTGTGTCAATCTATATATTAGACTAAGATTCTTAGTCTTTTTTCAATTCTATTTGCTTGTTTTCATAGTAATTTACAAAAATATATCTTTATACTTACATAATACTAGAAAAGCAGACAAAGTTTTAATCTATTCATATTTCAGGTTGCTGCTCAGACAGGAAATTCTGTGAATTTGGTGGATGTTGATCAAAATGTGTTGAAAAAATCACAAGGAAGAATTGAAGAAAGTATAAAACGAGTCGCCAAGAAGAATTACAAAGTAATATTTTAATCAATGTATAAATCTTTTAAAGATGACAGATCATTACTCACTTGACCTTGATTATAAATGTTATTTATTCATTCAGGATGATGCTGCTACAGCAGAAGGCTTCGTTAAAAATGCTCTCTCCAAGCTGACTTACACTACGGATCTGCATAAAGCTGTTGGTGATTCGGATTTGGTTGTCGAAGCTATTGTTGAAAACTTGAAAGTAAAACAAAAGTTATTCGCGGAAATTGACAAGGCAAGTATCTCGACGGTGTCATTTTATTGTCACTTAGTTTCAAGGTAATGATTAGTTAATTGTGACAGATGTTTTGTCTTTTAGGTTGCTCCAAAACACACGATATTTGCTAGCAATACTTCATCTATTCCGATTGGAGAAATCGCTCAGCCAACTAACAGGAAAGATCGATTCGGTGGATTACATTTTTTCAATCCAGGTACGATACAGAGAGAGAGGACAACTTTTCAAACCATTTTTTGACATAAATGTACCCTGTTTAATGTTTAATTATATATTTATGTATTTGTATTTATATGTTTCAGTTCCTGTAATGAAGTTGCTGGAAGTAATTCGCATTCCAGAAACCTCAGATGCGACCTATGAATCCATTAATTCTTGGGGCAAAGCTCTGGGAAAGGTTACTGTATCATGTAAGGATACTCCTGGATTTATCGTCAACAGACTTCTCATTCCATACACAATGGAAGCGGTCGTAAGTACAATTGTCTAGAACAAACTTAAGTACTCAAATAATGTATACTACAACAATATAACAACGTTTTGTTTCTTTTACATGTGCTCCAAATTCAACAATGGAATCCGATACAGCGCATGGTTGAAAGGGGTATATTTTTGCATACATTTTAATGGGCAAATTGTTGTACATTTTGTTAATGTCTCCTCGTTATTATGAGATATTTTGAAAGAAAGGCTGCTTTTATTTTACAAAATTTTCTTTTATGATCTAGGTGATGCATCTGTACAAGACATAGACACAGGTATAAAAATAGTATAAAAACATTAATTAGCGGTGTACGTTTCTTATATGTATCAAAGAAAACTAAAGTTCATACTTACGGATTTTAACTATTTGTTTTATTTGTTTAGCAATGAAACTCGGGGCAGGATATCCAATGGGCCCATTTGAATTAAGGTAAATGATTATCCATAATCTTGAAAACATTAACACTCTCTTGTACATAGAAATGTCAATTAATTAATTAATTTTTTCAGTGATTATGTCGGCGTTGATGTAGGACTATTCATTATGGAAGGTAAAAAAGTCGACTACTTTTATTTTTCATGAAAATAAGACGATGAATGTTATACTTGAAAACTTTCTTTATTTCGTAGGTTGGCAAGACAGATTCCCCAATGACCCCTCATTCAAGGTTCCCGAAATCGTTCGGAATATGGTTAAACAAGGAAAGCTTGGACGCAAGTCTGGTGAAGGATGGTACAAATATGATAAAGTATAATAACAAATTCGAAAACTAAATACCATATTGTAATAAAAGAATCAATTTCATTTAGTACACGAATACAAAATGTTAAAAGCTTTCATTTGCTCTCTTTTTTGGGGTGTGTGCTAATGTCACAATTATAGAAATATTGGTCAAAATTTTTTTGTGAATCGAGGTTCAATCAGTATTTATTATGGCGTAAATTATTTCGAAAGGTGTGTCATTTTTCTTCAAAATAAATAAAAATTATTCGACAGTATACACCTTTGTGACAAAGGCTTTGCGTCTTCATTGAGTTTTTCATGGGGAGCGGCTACAAGGGGGTTCAAATTTCAGTTCAACTTCCTTGTAAAAAAATCTTTATTATCTGAAATAGTCAAAGTCCACATCATGACATCTTTATAATGAATTTGTCCACTAGGTGCTTATTGAGTTAAGTGTGGATAATAGCTCTTGAGTGTCACCATTTTTCATGACACAAAAAGAGAGATTTTGAGACTTTTCTGTGTCATGGCCCAGGTCAACTGTTCTTGTCTTAATGGGGACCACGACAATAATAACTTCAAACAAGTCTCGACTGCATGTCATTCGACATGCAACGGAGCTTTCACCAATGAGTCATCCTCTCTCAGTCGTGTGCCTTTTTCGGACTTTATATCAGAGGCAGACACAGAAGCTTTGACCCATCAAGCTGCTGGGCGTACTGGTAAGATTCCTTGTAATATTTTTAATTTCATATAAAACTTGACAATTGCTATAATGTCATGCAATCCTATTTCTATAGGGGTACTTAAGCACCGATTAGGATTCGTCCTAAAACCTGTACAAAGACCTCCATCGGGTAACTTAATTATTTTTGACTGTTTTCTAAATATGTTTCCGTATATTGCCTTACACGAATTATATTAATGAATGTAAAATTGTTTTAGGTCAACGGGAAGTCAATTTTTACAAAAGTGTCAATGATAGCACTGCCAATAATGTTTTGAGAGAAATCATTCCACGATTCTATGGTGTGACAAGTATTGAATCCACTGCTGAAGGTGCTTTGATTTTCAATAATGAGTCTTAGAAGAAATTATTTGTCGCTTATTTTTTTAAAAAAAAGGAAATGCATTCTTTTTTTAGATGGTAACACTGTTATACGAAATGAATACTTGATACTGGAGGATATAGTGCAAGGCTTTGTGGAGCCTTGTATTGTTGATGTCAAAATTGGGGCCAAAACATGGGACCCACTCGCTTCACCAGCCAAAATTGAGCATGAGAGGGTATGTCTCATTCAAGTTTGTTTTTCTCTTATACATATATGCCATTATTAACAAAGTTACATTTAATTTGAGTGATAGTGAGTCATCTTCGTTGGTCTTTTAACAGAAAAAGTATGCGGGGACGAAAGGACCCTTAGGGATCAGCATAACGGGTATGCAAATTTATGATGTGGCTGAACAACGCTCTGTCAAATTGGGTAAAGACTTTGGAAGGCACTTGTCAACGGAAAACATCTCCAAAGGTATTCTGTCATTAATTAGTGTAATGATTTGTTTTAAAATTAAACTTGCTTAATTTGTTTTGTCATTCATTTTGACATTGGGAAGGTATTTTGATCTATCTTGAGAATACAATTTTGATTTCAAGGCAAAATGTCCATCTCCTTGAATATTGAGACTTGCAAAATTTTATTTAAATTTTCGGGAACATTGGTCGTTAATTTTTAACCATGAGATTTTTGTATGTTTGAATATTTCTAGCTTTGAAAGACTTTCTGAACGAAAAGATTGGGATTCATCAAGTGATTGCTCAGAAATTACTCGACAAACTAAATCAAATCAAGAAATATTTTGACAGTCAAACAGAATACGCTTTCTACGCCAGTTCCTTACTCCTCGTCTATGATGCTGACATTGCAGCCAAATTGGCAAATTCCCAAAATTTGACAAACAAAGGTCAGGGAGAATTTTGCGATGACTGGATTAGAGTTAAGATGATTGATTTTGCTCATGTTTTCCCATTAAATGGTGAACATGACGACAATTACATTTTTGGACTGGGCAATTTGATTCGCCTTGTCTCCTCAATCGCATACGAAAATACATGAGTCAAAAGAAAAATGCCAACCTTTTTCACATTTGGAAAAGTATTCATTTCTTGCTTTCGTATGATACAATATCCTAACTAGCGGATATCATGACTTTTCGTCAAGTTTTTTTACAGAAATGTACTCTTGTACCTACTTAAATATTTAGGTGTCATCAGCTTTAAATACAAAAAATTTTTAACGGAACTACTTTGTACACTTGTGTGTGTGCTCTAAATATAACCTGGTGATCAGTGTTACACACAAGGTGCATGTGTATTGAATTTCTAGTGTGATGTAGTGTGCTAGTTCATACTTGCATAATTTGTGTACCTTTACAAAAATACATAATACATGTATTCCATTCCCTTAAATTCCCTAAAGAAATGATAGTTTTAATTTATATATCGTACCAAATGTGCCTAATTCTACTTTGTCTATCTACGTTCAATAAGATTAATAAAGTCTTTAGACAAAACGGACAAATGATTTAAATTTTTGGACATTGCACTACAACATTTCATCTGGTTAATTTATTCTCTCTAAGAGAGATTCTCGAAATTCCTTCCATGCAATAACTTTGTCCACTTTCACTATGCTTGTAATATATTTACTCCACTTCCTCGGAGTTGGTCGGGAATTTTCTTTCCCGTGTGTTATTTTTGGCACAATCTACCCGAGTATAAATGAGTTTAACCAAAGAAACAGAGTTTCGCAGATCCATGTTGTTGTTCTGTGAGTGAACATTACGACCAATTTTATTTTCTCAAACGTCAAGGAATATTCTGGTCATTTTCACCTTCTTAATCATCAAAACAATATAAGAAGTGTGTGGAAATCTTTCTCAAATCAATTTTGTTTTACTCCGTAACAATGTCTCTCACCCCCATTGCAAAAACTGATGAAAGTGAACGGCACACAGGAGATGTGGAGTGTCTTCTTTGGCATCAAAATTTTGTCATTAGTGGAGGGGATGGTGGAAAGGTCAAGGTGAGTCAAATGTGAGATATTACTTTTTGCAAAAATGAGACTGTAATTTATTCCGTTTACTGGACAAATTTATTGATTTAGGTATGGACCCCCGAATTAAAATTGGTTACAGAATTTCAAGCTCATGACTATCCAGTTTACCATATGGCATCCGAAGGGAATAATTTCTACACATGGTAATTGACCTTACCATTTTTAACCCAGTTTCCCGAACCACAATTAATAATTAACCACAATTATTTTATTGACAGTTCCAACGATTCAACAATTAAGGAATGGACGAACAATGGAAGTGAATGGACCCTTGTTCGTACACTTGAAGGGCATAAAAATCCTATCCGCCGTCTGAGAACCAGTGAAGGACGCCTTTACAGTGGAGACGAAGTTGGAGATGTAATTTTTTTTTGTCTAATATGAATTTAGTCTTAAAGTACAAAATTTAATTTAATTTTTGTCCTCCTCCTCTCAGGTCTATGTATGGCATAATGGTCAACCAGAAGGGAATTTCAACGTTTCGGAAGAGATTTGGGACATGTTCATAGACGGGAATAAAATTTACACTGTTCGTGATCGAGATGTTATAATTTCAGAATTTGGTACAAAAGGACGTGGTTTGTGATGTTTTTGTGCCGTCTCACCTTCATTATTTTGTTATTATTTTCTGATTATCTCATTCATTAGGCTGATACGAGAGATTTGAATGACCATCCTAAAAAGGAACTATTTTGGGCTAAGTACTTACCATCCATTACTGTTTTACTTTTCGAGTGACTATCCCTGTCGGCTTGTCACTGATTTCCCCATTTCCTCAGAAACTGTGTGTAAATAGCATTATAAACTTTACACACAAAAAATACACACATGCAGTGTAGAACCTCTTACAGAGTCACCAAAATTGTGTATGGATGAGTAGTCCTAATATAAAATGAATTCATTGATACAGGAAGTTGTGTGGACTGTAACAGTATTGAAGGTCGTGGACCACTCCGTGTTTCCGGTGGTAGTCATCTCTGTTTTGTTGATCGGACTGGGATGGACCTTCTGGTCCATAGTAATACTGCCAAAGGGAATCCTCTACTTGGAAGGTTAAAGGTGAGTTGTCATGTGGCAGTGAGAGTTTAAAGTTTCAAAAGAAAAGGTCATAATTAATTTTTCTCTGACATAAAGGGACACACGATGATCATCAATGCCATAATTGGCAATCCAGACCGATTCTTCACAGCTGGTTGGGATGCCAAAGTGATTGCCTGGGATTTGAATAAACTGGAGAAAATTACTGAACAACCTGTTGACGGTTATGTCAATGCCATGGCTATGAGTTCAGTTGGGAATTTGTACGTGGCTGGAGCTGAGGGTCAAATTTCAGCTCTCAAAATAAACTTTTAAAAGACGACAGCAACTTATTTTACTTGTGTTTTTCCATTCTTATATAACAAGACAACATTTCCTACTAGTTGGACTCAACTGGGATTGGACAGTCAGTGTGAATAGTCATTGTACAATAAAAATCAGATATGCTTAATTATGTACATGACACACGCTATAAATAGAATTTAATTGTGCAAGAATAAAAAAAGAGGTTGAGATAAACCACTTTACTACACTAACAATAATTTGGACAAACATCCAAGATTGACACTGAGCAAGAGGAGAGGCTGTAAGTGGTAAAAACTGAATAAAAATAATGTGCACATCAGAATATATTTCTAGAAATTCATTAATCTATACACAAAATAACATGTCAGTTTGATTTTGGGTTTAATAGAGACAGTAAAGAGAGAGAGAATAAAAAACCTAAAAGTTGCAACCTACAACCTACCCTGTCAAGTCAACTGAATCGGCTGACTCTGATCCCACTTAAAGTATAGCGAACAAGATAAATCTAGCTAAAGAAGAGAAGATGATGATAATGTTCAAAAGGGAAAAAACTAATAATTGTACTACGAAGGGAGGGAGGTGACCTTTATGGAGTTGTCACTACGAGAGCAATATTCCTACTTTTTTTGATCGTGTAAGAAATTAATCTGTTGTGTAGAACTTTTAGTAGAATACCCAATTTGTTGTTCAAAGTGTACAGTATAATATAATATACTTGGCAAAATATTAACAGTCATTTGCATCAGAATTCAGAACCAGTTGTTATTTAAATTGAAGATAGACTGCCAGAGGCGTACAGTAATTTTTTCTTCAGTGCAAAAAAAATATGTAGAAATTTTGAACTGTCTTTTAAGCCACTGTCTGTATTAAATATGTACTAATCAAAGGAAAAACATTAGTACATTGTACCTACCCATTTCTCATCCTCATATTTGTTTGTACAGCAGTACGACATAATTTTCTCTCACACATACAAATTCGCAATGATGCAATACTTGAACCACAAGATGAATATAATATCTCTTGAAGTTAACCAAGCAAAAAAAGTCGATCTTGGATAACTTTTAAGTATACGCACTGTCATGTTATTTGGACATAAATATGATTTACCTTATACCGCATGTATGACTATTTAGCAACATTTTGCTGGTACAACATAAATGTTTTTTTCATAATTAATCATTATTATATAAATTATGACCAGAGAGCTCTAAAGTAATGTAGTCCAAACTGGCCCTTCGCCGTTTGAGATATAATGACATAATGATTGAGACCTTGCGGCATTTAAAAAGTTATCACCAATTAAAAGTATTTACATCCGAGTCCAAGTTAATCTTTATCTTAATGCCTCCGATAAGTCTGCATGTACTTTTGCCTACTCATTCATTTCAGAGAGAGAGAGAGAGAGAGGAAAGTTTTGACAATTTATTAACGCTCTCCCATCCTTTTCAATGTTAATTAAAACGAGGAAATTTCCAGCTTCAATATGTAACTTACACCAATCACCATATTAATTTTATATCCCTTTCTGCTCTGGCTTCATGGTCGTCTTGAGCTTTCACAACCAAAGATTTCGTCATACATGGCAGCATTACACCCCTCCAGTATAACTGATTAAAATTTTGAATTTAATTGCAATTGATACATGAATCATCATATTAATTGGGATGGGAATTTACACTGAATGACGTCAGAACCACCTGGATAATGAGTAATTAATGACAAAGCTTGTTAGAAACAGATTTTCCCTTAAGAGACCATTCAATGACAGAGAGTTCATTCCCTACGACTACAAAAAAACGTCATCGCATGTCCAGTTTTTTCTAGAAAACTCCAGTAACCTGTACAAGTTGTCCAGGATAGCAACGAAGTTAAAGGGTGACTTCATTTGAGTAACTTACACACTGTAAGTAGCAGCATTATTAATGGACTCAAGAAAAATGAATAATTACGCATTGTATTATTTCACGACGATTCTCTTGTTGCACACTCAAAGCTTTGGTCGAATTGATCGCAGTAAAGTGTATTTTCTAAGGCAGCTGAATTAAACTGACTTGGCATACCAATGACGAGCACACCCTCTCCATCGACGAATAGAAATGAAGGATTTCAGAGGTCTGTGCACACTTCCTACCATCGTATGATCAACCACACACACACAACCCTCCTCCCATGTTAATCGGCTATTGAAGATTATGAGATTACATGTGTGTGTAAAAAACAAACGAGCAAGTGACAGTGTACTGGGAGAAGGACATCAACTTTTAGAAAATTCAAGACGTAGAGATAGACTGAATAAACAACAATCTGTAGAGCTAACAAAGCTCAGCTCAAATATTTTGAATGAAATTTCTCTCTCTCTCTCTTTCCTGTGTGTGTACATATATATAGCAACATCATTTGTTTGAAGAACCTGTTGGTAAATATGGAGAGAAAAAATTATCTCATTTTTTGTGTACTAACTAAATCACAAACAAATAGCCTCACTAGTACACAACTCAAAAAATCAGCATTTTAGAGAGCGAGGAAATCTAATAGGTTGTAGATATAAATTAAATCTATTCAATTATGAAATCCTTTCCCAAAAATAACTGGACAAAACAGTCACAAATTTTTCCTGGTCATTCCAATCTTGTGCGTAAGTAGCACATTACGGTTAGCAGTGTCCAAATCCATACGCAGTTAAAGTTGTAAACATGGGAGAGAGGAAAAAAAAGAGTTGCAGTTGATTTTCTTAATTTGGTGGTGTCAGTCATGGAACTATCAATTGGCTCAATTATAATATATATGCTAATGTGGATATTATGTTATGACCACAAGTCTAAAAAGTATGTCTCCGTGTTTCTTCTTCCTTTCCGTCTCTCTGTCTCACCAAACCCACATAAAGAGAGAAATTATAATATGATTAAGGATATTGAAAGATTTTGACAGCCCTAATTTTTGACCGTTTATAATCAATGGACAATGTTTACTACTAAAGTTTTTGTGTATGTGGACTGGGTACAGATACCACAGATAATGTATGAGGACTGAATCAAGACGTCATTCCAGTGACTATTTAAACTGATAAAATTTTATTTTTCGTCGAAGCTACTCTACTTGATTGATTGATTGAACCCTTCATATACACACAATATAGCCCATACATAATTGTACAAACACTGAATTTTTCAGATCGAACAGTGTAAAAAATATTAATAGCAAGTGTGTTTTGTGCATATATCACAATCAGTCAACAGTCCAGACTGACCAGTCCATTATAAGTATATATGAAAAGAATGGACAAGCCCCAAACAATGTACACACATATTTATATTGTGACGAAAACAAACCCGGAGGTTCAAACTACAGTTAACCCCCTTCTCCTCCTCCTCTCTCTCTCCTCCATTAGTTTTAACCAAATTAATCCGGGAAAAAACCCACTAATTGCTTTTACTGAATGATCTAAACATTGGCTATAAATATGCCAATCTTAATAAGGAATGTATTGAATTATAAATTATTTATTTGCAATTAAAAGATAGGAAAACAAGTTTGTGACGGTTTTGACCAGGCATTTTGACACAGAGAGAGACATTTTTGGCATCATCATCCATTTCAATCTATCATCTTAATTTTGAGAGACAAAAATAACTTCTGAGAAATAAAAAAAGACTCATTTGTTACGTCCAAGATGTGGATGACTCATAATTTTAGCTTTTCCTTTCCGTGTATTGGGCACTTAATAAAATAGACGGTCGACGATGGTGGACGTGTTGTGTTAGGAAAATTCAAGTTAGACTGCTGACGTAAATGAATTTTTGAGAGGGATCCTTCATGTGTAAACAAAATACTTATTGGAGTAGATCCTGATCCTAGTCGAACCAAAATAGAAATTATTGAATCTTACAAAAACACTCAATTGTGTACCGTAACTGTAGTTGTAGTATCTGTCATATGATGATGATGCTTATTTACATAAACAATAATTCATTTCAAAATTTTGTTTTGTTGAAATTGACAGCCTGCGCTGAGGACACACTACAAATGAACACTCACATCCTACATCGACACATTGTAATACATTAGAACGGACTCTCTGAAATATTCCATCCGTGGTACCTACAATTAGAAAATACATAATTGATAAAAAGTACACACAGTAGTAGTTAATTCATCTCAAGTAGTATTTGGTGGATGCAAACGGATATGAAATTTGTTTGGGGGGTACACCAACAAAATTGTTGAGAAATGGGGATAAATGGGAAGGAAAAATCTGACACTACTTTACTATATTACAAGTACATTCCTACTAGTAAGTACTTTACATACTTGTATGAGGGAAAGTCTCTTTTACTAAATACTCACAGAGACAAACACGAAGGGATTCTACTCTCCCCATATATTTACATATCGTGAGAGGTGAAATAATACAAAAAATTATAAGTGAACTTTTGTAGTACAAAAAATGAGGAATGAGACTGACGAAAAAACAAACCAGCTAAAAGCAGTTAGAGACGTAGTATAGTAGTTTAGTACTCGTTTGTAATAGTAATGTTGTCCTTTTGATTTTTACTACAAAAGAAGAGAAGGAGGAGGAGGAATCATATTATTAAAGTATTTGATATGACGATCCGTTCGTGTGTATGAATTGTGTAAGGAGTACTCACATTAGTTGCTGACAAATATATTTCATTTCCTCAGCACCACAACATAAATAGGGGACAGGAGTAAGAAATTTGTATCATTCTTGAAACCCACTAGCAATCTTAAAGAGCTCTCTTACTCTTTCTTTAACTACACTATAATCCCTAGTCTCAAACAAGAAGTACCATCGTCATTTAGTCATCGTCGTGCTCAAAGAGTGTCACTGAAAAATCAACTAGAAATTTTTGCGTACAACGGATCTTCAGCGTCGTCCACAAAAAAAAGCTAGACTAATCGATCCTTTGGATTTTGTGCTTTCAAGACTGACTATCTCTCTCTTACTCTATAGTATGAAGCTATTTGTATAGATCATCGTGCAAAAATTACGCACACTCTACACAAGGACAAGTCCAGAGTTTCCCTTCAAAAAGTCTCCAGTCAACAACTGCAACTTGCTCCGACCACTTTCATCCACTTTCTTCCAACAACAAAATTTCTGTCCAAACTACACACACACATAACTTAGAACAGTACAAAGTGCGTGTGCTTGAGAGTGATAGAGAACTTTAATTTTAATAAGACATTAGTGAGTGTCCCAGTTATTCCATTTTAAAAAGAAAGAAAAATGAGTCCAAAGAACGATTTTTCTCTGTGTAAATTTCCAGGAGTGAAAGATCTGGATGATTTAATTGCTCGTCTATATGAAGTTTTTGAGAGTGACCATGTGAACGTGGAGTATGTTGAAAGTCTCATGAAAGCCTACAAAAGTAATAGTGCAGAATGGAGAAAGTTTGCAAAATTCGATCAATACAGGTGAGAGTTGGTTCAACGTACTTTCACTCTCTTTTAGAAAAAGTTTTTTTTCTCTTCTCATGCACCGGCTTGCAAGTTGAGCAGGGCAGGAGAAAGTTCATTCCAGACCTCCCCTCACTTTTGACTCATGCAAGGTTTTCTTTCTATTTTTTGAACAGATACACAAGGAATTTGGTGGATGAGGGGAATGGGAAATTTAACCTGATGATTCTTTGTTGGGGAGAAGGGCATGGATCCGCAGTCCATGGTCAGTTTTTCTTGTCTTTGCTCTGTTGTTCACATACCCTATAAAAATACATTGGATCTTATTATTATGTATTATTTTTATAGACCACTCTGATGCCCATTGCTTCATGAAGATGTTAGGCGGTGCTCTGAGTGAAGTTCGGTTTGCCTGGCCAGAGGAGAATGAGAGTGAAAATGTAGAAGAGAATCCACAGGGCCTCAAAGAAATCTCAAGAACCAGACTAGACACAAACGATGTTTGTTATATAAATGACTCTCTCGGACTTCATCGAGTTGAAAATGCCAGCCATGTCGAACCTGCCGTCAGCCTTCATCTTTATTGTCCACCATTCAACTCGTGTCACATGTTTGATCAGAGGAGTGGTAAAAAGACAAAATGTAATGTTACCTTCTGGTCAAAATATGGAGAAAGGACGCCTTATGTAAGTTTTCAGTTTCTACTCTTCAGTTCATGTAATCAAAGTGTAGTCACAAACGAATCTACATTTAATTTTATTTGATCTCTTCTCCAGGGACCTGACTCGTCTGTGGTGGCTCCTCCAGAAAATAATTAGACGGGAAAAAGTACTTTATACTCAAAATGGGTGGAAACAAGCTCACGACAATCTGAATTAGTGATGAATCCATAATGATTTTGTCTTCCCTTATTACATTAACTATTTATATATATATATTATACATACATAATATTTTGATTATAAACTAGTCAATAGCCAGTACGATGTGTAAAATTGTATCTGCGAGAGTCTAGTAGAGAGAGAGAGAGAGAGAGAGAACCGTACAAAGATTTCAAGTACTTGACAATTCAAGGGTGCTTCATATTTTTTCTTATATTATATACGTAATAAGAAATAAGATTACGTACTGATACTACTTCTCATATGGCCTTATATGTACTAATTAAATAAGACGTAATAGTGCACCGGGACACTGATTATAAATCAAAGTTAGGATCAACTTGGATGTCAAAGCTCAATCAAAGTTAACTTTGAATATGTAAAAAGTACCACATATCATGAAACGTTGTACCTCTATTGTTGTTACTATTAATATAGTCGATAGTGATGAGCACTGAAATTCTCAGATTTTTGAAGAAAATGGAAATTTGTTAATGTTTTATAAAGTTGTTGATGACTGTTGAAAGGAATTTTTACATAAATTTTATTGTACAAAATGACGATCCAGTAGTGCATTATTTATAATTAATTACAAGCGTCTGTGATTGTAAATACGGCTCATCTGCATAACATGATAAACTACTCCAATAAATGATTTTTATCCAGAACTTGAAGATTACTTTTTTTATTCCCTCATGAGTCTCGTTATGCCCAACTGCACACTCATTTTTTACTTTCTATAATAGAAATTCTTGGAAAGCGGCAACTATTAGAATCCGGCAAATGTCACAAAATCCTGAAAAAAAGTGGAAACTACTTTTAGTTTTTTTATACATTGATTGTTCCACTTTCGGAAAAACATACACGGATCAGATTAATCCTTTTTCAGTGAATACAACGATAGATTTCAAAATTACAAAAACAATAACCAACATTTGGTTATCAAAGTGATAACTCTTGTATTATTTTTCGTTTTTAACATGGATTCATTACTGAATGATCCTAAAATGTCAACATTTGTGGACATGCTTGTGATGACAATACGGGTAAGAGATATTTTACAAGGAAATATAAATGTGAATATTAGTTTTTGTTATTTAAAAAAGTGTGACTACATCATAGAAATTTTGCGTATGTACTACACTGTATTAGGTTGAGATGAACCAACTTTCGTCACCCAAAGATCGGCAAGAGGCTCATCGTCTATGTGAAAAATTACGAACTGAGGAAACGCCGGTAAAATTAGCAACAGCCGGAATAATTTTACTGTCAAACTCAGATGTACAAATTATTTTTGCTGGCACCAAAATCCTGGATGATGTCATAAGATTTCACTGGAGTACTTTAGAAAACAGAGAATTTATTAAGGTGATTCTTATATCCAAAAGTCTACTTAATTCATTGTTACCTATTGACGTTCCTTGTAAAGAAATGGTTTAATTTCTATAGGCAAGGCTCATGGAACTTGTTGGCAACGGCTTTCCGAATTTAAATCCATGTCCACTATTTTTACAAGAAGCTCTTGCAAGGTATTGCATATACATAGTTACTAATTCTCAGTACTTTTAATACATGTGCAAAACAGTTTTTTGATCATACTTTTCCCCTTGTTTAATAGGACACTGGTTGAAATTGCAAAACGAGAATGGCCACAGTTGTGGCCCGAGTTTGTTTCCAATTTGTTTGAAATTGGTCAAGTCACTAATGCTGCTTATCTTGTTTTACGACGATTTTTTGAAGATATTGTTTTATTTCAAGTAATCCTAATAATTTTTACAACAAAAGTTTTTTTGTTATTCATCAAAGATGTACAAGCTTTACATTTGTGGGTTCTTTTCTGCTCTCTTTTTGTAGAATGTTGATAGTGGAGAAAGGAAACGTGACCTTAGCCAAGGACTCATCGCAATATCACAGGATACTGTCGCTCGTCTTTTCACCCTACTTTTTACATCGGTAGAAGAATTAAACATGTCAATGTCTCCTGCAGCTACAAAAAAATGCAAGGTGCTCCTGGGGTCAATAGTTCCTTTTACAGAAACAGCAAACTTGGATCTTTTCCTTCAAGCTGATCGTCTTCATTTACTCTTCAGTCTTTTGAATCATTCCGAATTGAAAAACGATGCAGCTGATTGTTTATTACAGGTACACCTAAATTATGGGACAATCTCCTCTCTGAAAGCCAAATAGTTTTGATATGGGGTCAAGGGACCGATTAATCATGATTGGTCAATTTTTTTCACTTTCTAGATTGTACAACGAAAACCTCGTAAAGAAGACAAGTATGAAATTGTGAATGCTTGTCTTCAATATGTGAATTTTAATAATTTCATTGAAGCTGCAAAGAAAATTGATGAAGACGAATCCCATTTGCTTAAACAATTGTGTGACATTTTGACAAACATTGGATCTGGTTGTGTATACGGAAAAGTTAAATGCGAGTTATTTTTTTCTGCCACTGAAGTTTTAGCTTTAAGAAAAGAAGCTTGTGCAGTTTTAGGGAGTGTGACAGCGATGAATAATATTTTGAAAAATTTGGAAAAGACAGAATATGCAAATTTTCGAAAGTCTCCATTTGGAGATGCCGTAGTAGCGTAAGTCATCAAAAAAAGTTTGTATGTATTAATTTTGACGCGTATTACAAAATAAAACTTTTTTTTACTTTACCTTGTCTTCAAAATAGATTTACCAATTTAGTCATCCAAAAATTCGTGACTACAACTTTTACCAGTGAAGAGAAGGATGAAGTACATCGACTGAAATCCGAATTTTATCTTTTATTACGATCTCTCAGCTCTGTATTACCAAATTTGTACATATTATTGAACCATTGGATCAGCAGTGCTCATGCATTTAATATAGAAAATCATCAATGGGAAGTTATTGCAGGTATGTCCTGTAAAGTGACTTTATCTTTATAAGTGTATAACTCTTGAATGCGTGATCAAAATTTTCACTGTAATTTGTTTGAGATTTATATCATTTTAAAAAATATCTTAGGAATATTTGATACACTCACATCCTTGTCAACAGACGTAAGCTATGAATACATTTTTCAGCTTTTTATTCAGAAATATTTCATCCTGAATCGTAAAGCAGTTTCTATTACATGAATGAACAGTAACTTTGTTTATATTTAATAGGAGGATATTGAAGTTGTCAGAGCTGGACTCAAAGATCTGGAGCTTTGTTTTGAGACTTACAGTGAGTTGCAATCACTTTATATCTAAAGATATACTAACATTTATTTGTTTTAATATGACTTGTTTTAATTCTAAATTACCACATGTATTGTGGAGAATTCAGTTTTAATTCTTTCTGTAATGAGACAGCCATGTTTATAAATGTTGCAGTTTTGGAAAAAGATTTGAAACGCAAATCGGTTCTACTGTCCAGTGTGTCGTCACTATTTGCATTCCTTTCGTTAGCTCGTAAAAATAATGCCTTTGGGGAGCATGCAACTAATATGATGTGTTCGATTTTGAAGTCGCTCTTTCAATGCTTCCGTTATCCAGAATCGGAACGTGAAATACGACGACACGTTTCCGCATTGTTTGTCAAGGTTAGCAAAGTTTGACCCCTGAAATTTTTTAAAGAGTCAACATTACAACAACTCATGTAATAATTGTGTTTTTCTCTCGTTTCAGTTGGCACTGAAAAATGCTGGCATTTTGTCTGAAATATTTGACTCTATTTATTCAGGTATGTATGACTTTTCAGTACTTGTATTAATATACAGCTATGTAATTTTCATATCATTTAGTTACTATGTTTTAATTCTTATTTTTCTATCACCTGGATTTATGTATACAGAGGCTTTAGAAATGAAGGGTGTTCTTCATACATCAGAGTACAAAAACATCATAGAATCCTTGCTGATCATTTCAAATGAATTGTAAGTACAACGTTTGCGATTCGTTGCTTGCATTATTACATTCTGATTTGTCCCATTCGTACACATTTTTTCTGAAATCATGGTTCAAAGTGCTTTTATTTTTGTTTTAATATCAGTGTGGACAAAAATAAACAGCTAAATTTCATTGGAACTTTACTGTCCATGACGGAATGGCAAGAAATGTCGAAGCTAATTGCATCACCAAATATGTTCGCCTCCTTTTATTCCGATCCGTCAATATTACAGTCCAACAAGTCATTAATGTCAAAAAATTTCAACATTTTATACGCCATCCTAAAAAGAGTAAAATTCCCACCGGCAACTCCCTACTTCACCCAAACAGTTTTCAACCATATTCGACCAACGTTACCTATCGTATTGGAACTGATAAAATCCATTCATAGCTTAGTCTGTGATCCTAACCTATCCTTCCTTTTGGAAATGAGCATTGTCGAGAAATATCAACTATTAGGCATTGACTACCATCAATTTCAAGGACCAAGTCAGGATACTGCCGCCGCTGAATCTTCCAAGACACACCCAGAACAGTTGAAGGTAATGATAAATTAAAAAATGTTTTAACGTGTGACAATTTCTATATCATACATTCTTATTAATTAATTAAATTTATATTCTGTGTCATAGAATTTCATTCGTCAACTGCAAGAGTTGGCATACGGAACACTGGGCAACTGCTGCATGATTCTCAGAGCTGAATTGTACAGTATCCCAAGTATAACAGATGCATTCTTGAATTATGTTGGATGTGGTAGTCAATTCATGACTGATTTTCAAATACGTTCCTTTCTACGCTCCGTGTACAAACAATTTTTACTGTCTTGTCCTGTTGAGTACATGGAAACAGTTTTACAACCATTTTTCCGTCAATTTGGACCATTCAGTAAGATCATTTAACTAATTACAAATGTTAAAATATTATTACTTAAATCAGAGAATATTTACAGTATCTCGATTTCTTAAAAGTTGGAACTAACATGTTTTTTTTCACTTTAGTGATGACTCGTCTTATGAACCGTTGGGAAACTGTACTGACCCAGTCAAATGAAGGCTTGGAAAGTCCAAGTGATGAAGCAGAAATTGTGGAAAATACATCTTTGAGGCTGCTGTAAGTTGCTATAAGCTATTTTGTTTAGAAAAGAAGCGTAAAAATAATTTGTTAATATAATTGAATTGAATTCACTTGTACTCAATTTGTTCTTGAAGGACCAAAGACTATTTCGAAATTATGGTGAAAATACTGGAACGATCCAAGACATCAGATGATGCTAATACTGTCATGAGCTTTCAAGGGGACGACGATGTTGGGATGGATGTTGAAACTCCTCAGCAGAATGGTCGTGGGAAGACTGGGAATGTTGGGACTAATGAAGCTGGAGAAGTTGGCCTCATGTTCATTAGTGATCAGATTTGTTTCGAGTCGATGATATTCTTGTGCATCAAGTTGGTTTACATTTGAACAATTTATATTACTGATTGTATGTATAATTTTTAGCTAATTATATTTTTCTAAACTTTTTGTGAAATTTTTGTATATTTCAGTGCACTAGCATGGAATGACAGCGCAGTCAACCTTAAAGCTGGGAGATGCATTAATTTATCATGGCCAAAACTTTGCTTACAACCAGAAGTAGTATTGGGAACATTCAGAATGGCTTTAACTGGAATGATTCGTCTCCATGATCAAGAAGTAAGCTTTGACATGTTGCTCAAACTCATCGACACAATTCTCATGGGACATCATAATACAAATTTGTCCATCGTACCTGTAAGTTATTCATTCATTTCACTACCACTTTTATATTTATGCAACATTGGTTGCCTTTCTTATTCTTGTGAATTAATTATGATTCTTTACTTTCAGCTGTTCATAGAATGGGGTGCACCTGAATCAGAAATTTCCAAGATGTTGAGTCTCCCAAAAACTTGCGATATGAAAAAGAGAAAAGAAATTTTGAAGAAGGTTGTCCGTTCACACCCATTGATCATTAATCGAAATCCAAAAAGTCAATGGTTGTCCAGTTTGCCAAAACTTGTAATTGCAAATACAGGAAAGGAACAAATTGCTCCAATTGATTTGAAAGAATGTTTTTCACTTATACATCTTACGTGAAGACTGTACAAAGTGGTAATTTTCACCACAATCATACGCTTTTACAACTTACAGCTAAATTAGTGTCGAAATATTTATGTTCTACATTATTTACAAAAGTTTTCGATAGTGATGTGAATGTCTTCAGTGTCACGAGTTTTTGGAATGTCCTCAAATCTCATTTTGTTCCATTATTTTTATATCAATTTTTATTTCTTCAATGATTCAATGGTACAATTGAATTCAAACTTCATTTCATTCTAGCAAGTCTGTGTCACAGTCTTTGTGTTATCGTTACTTATTTTAAGTTTGTAGTGTACGTCTTGTCGATTGAGAAACAAAAAAAGGAATTAAAACAAATTATTGATACTTAACATCAGTACATCCCGTTGATTTTTTTTCAAATCTACTTTAGTAAGTAGTTGAACACTAAAATATGAATGACAGGATGTGTCAAGATAGACAAAAGGTGAAGTAAATGAACACAGAATGTAGGATTGTCGAAGATGACCCTTCAACCGCTAAATATATGCGTGTGTAGTTCAGTTACGCCTCAATATTTGGATTCAATCAGGCAGATAATTTAACAATTGGATTATTAATGAACAGAGGCCAATCCTCATGACATGTAACAAGACAAGACAAGGGGAAGGAAGTTAGTCCTTTCGTGATGATGGAAAGGTCTACTTGGCCTGGATGTCTTAATATTGACACAAACATTTTATATCTCAGATGAATAGAAACAGAAATAACAGGGGAGGAGGAGGAGAAGGGGGTAGACAATACACACCTACTTACATATTTAATGCAGTTTGATGAATTAAATCGGATTGATGCCCACAAACCCCATTTTATGTGCATTTTGAGTTCCTAAAAGGAACATAAAGTGCATACTTATAGCACTCATATTGTGTAAAGTGTGCAAGCAACAAGAGAGAAAGCATTTTTAACAGTTATTATTGCTCCTTCTTATACAATATTTTATACTCCTTAAGGAGAAGAGAGTACAGAAACTTGGTTGAGTATTCGAACACTTCGTACATTAATGAATGAATAAATCAGGAAAGATTCAGGTATTCAAATGTATTGTAGAGGACAATGTAAGTTAGTCGTATCGATTTTACTTTACCAATATTCATATACATGAAGGTAGATGTGTGTGTGTGTGTGTGTCATACTCAACATAGCATTAAAACCAAACTGTTGTTCCTAACCATACGCGTTACTATCGGGCCGGTGTACGTAAAAAATTGACAAAAAGGTTGGACAGTCTGAATTGAACCAATCCATATGGATTGTCCCAGTGTCTGTACAGTGTCTCTTGTACTCTGACATACATGTAGGCCATGTGTATGTTGTGTATGGAGAGTACAAAATATTGGGCCAGGGGACTATCATAGCCCAAAATTCTAGGTACACTACACAATAGTACACTCCAGTCCATTCCCCACCTCCTCTTACTTTCCTTCCATCCTGGACTGACTATAGGGACGATACAAACTCGCTGACATTCCTCACATCACATTCAAAGCTCACAAGTGTGCCGACCCCACACTACTCACCAACAACTGGAGTAACAAGAGAGCTGGGATAGGATACGACTGTAAAACACATACTCTCACGTCTAAATAACCATCAAGAAGAAGAACCTTATTGCCGCCGCCTCCACCCAACTTTCTCCGTCTCATCTTTCTTACAAGGTAAAACATCTGCTTTCTCCCATGTCATGTTACTCTCTCTGTGGTTCTTTATACATTGAAGATAGGTTAAAAAATTCATTCTCTCCCCTCTCTTCTTTCTCTAATATTTTGTTACACCCCCACATTACACAAACTGTTAACTTCATAATCTTCCACGTGTATTTATCCCCCTTACTTGTTCTTTCCTTCCTTATCTCGACTGTGTCATATACTATGTAGTAAATAATTCTGCATAATTTTATGAACAGTACTTGTCTCCACATGAAGTAAATACATGAGAAGGAAATGCAGGGGGACACATAGAAGAGTGGATTAATATGAGATGACCATTGCAGAGTGTTAGTTCATGCATTCTATTTGTTTTTTAAATATATACTCTCTAGGGAACTTTCCCCTTCTCTCCTACTGTCATTTTATTGGGAATTATTTAGTAGTGTCCTCCTCCAATGTAGATATGTATTGTAGATCAGCTTCAACTTGGACATTTGATAGGAAGGTGTGTGCGTTTTTGTGTTGTATGTGCATTTTAGTTCATGATGGAACGAATTTCTCTCTCTCGCTCTTGCGTGTCTCTCCACAATATTCACCGACACTTCATTTTATTCTGGACTTGAAATTTTTGTCTACGTCTTTTCTATTTCTGTGGACGACTCTAGACCGATATATCAGTTTCTTTATACATGAAAAGCCCATTAAAGTTCCTACGGCTCAAAAGTACAAGGCGAAAAGCTTCCTTGTTGACCGACCACACGGCACTCTTCTCTCTCTCCCGCCCTCTCTCCCTCACTCAATCCATTTGTGTGCAAACACACACAGAGAACATTTAAATTAAAGTAGGCCATTAAGTGAAATTGGTAGGATGTTGTACATGTACTTGTATCTGGATGTGAACTACAAAGACTAAATAATAATGTGCACATGAAATCACAATGGTATTTCCTTTGTTACAAAAAAATAGGATTTTTCGATTCACCCCTCCCCACTTTCTTCTCCTTCCTCTCTCCTTTCACTCTCCAAAAAAGTCTCCCCAATTAGACTTTTCTACCATGAAAATTCCTGTGTAGTCAACTGTATAGCTTTGTCACATACCATCACTCTCACTCTTCTTAAAGTGTGTAGGGACCGTCTCTCCTTTTTTCCACTGTGTACAACACACGACAAACAATGGAGGGAGGGAGAGATGTGAAGGAGCAAACAAGTGAAAGGATCCGGTGGAGACTCTAGAGTCGTTTTTCCCGGAACACACACACTACTCCTACACTTGAATTGTGAGGGTAGAAGTGTAATGTACAGTACACTTTACCGTCATTGACACAAATCGGGGAACCCAGGACATGAAATAACAGGGTGGCCTCTGTGGGGTTGTGTGTGTGTGTGTCATACCGCGATACACAGTTGACTCCAAATATAAATAGAATCCTAATATAACTCCCTATCCAACAATATAATGATATGTGAGGGAGCAAAATCTTTTTTCCCCTTTCTCTCTCTTTTCTTGGCAGTAAAGTGGTATTTAGAATGAAAATTCCTTGTTGGGAAAATCCACAGACGTTACGTTCCTCCGAACTCTCTTTCTCCCACTTTCTCTACAGGAACAATCTGTAGACGAAGAGTACCTAGCTATGGGGTTGTTGTACAGAGACGAGGAGGAGGAGAAGAGTAGACCCATGACAGCGGAGGAATCAATTCAAGAGAAATCCTTTTAAGAGTTTCTATTTTCCCGAAAATCTCACATGTTCACCCAAAAAAGTAGACTCTTGGTCTTTTTCTGTTCTTCCTTTCCAATCCCAATGCCAAGGAGAAAGAGAGAGAGAGACCCTTCAAATTTTTACACGTCATCGAGTATAACACACTCACATACTATCATCTTCCCGTCACTTAAAGAGATTGGTGAAGGAAACAATGACACTAGACACAATAAGATTTTCCCCTTCCTCTTTCCTCCGTCATAAATCATACATTTGTGTATGTGCCATATTGCAATCTACTATAGTATATCCTTTCCGTCCAATGGTGACTGACTCGTGCCGTACTAGCCAAGTCATGGGATTTTGTATGTACGAAAGTAATTGTGTGTGTATGTGTGATTTAAATATTTCTTACTTTATTTTTTCTCCTGTCCCACGTGGATGACCCCCATTTATAGAATATGTCAGGATTCATTTGTAGAAATGAGTGTGAAAATATTATTTTCAACTTTCTTCTTACAAAAAGAAACTAAATTATACAACTTTATCCATCTCTCTCCATTTATACCTGCTTCCACGGTTCCGGGAAAAACTTTTGTCATATTTCCGAGACACGGAGGTAGTATGTAGTAGTCAAGTTTTTCCTTTTCGGGATTTAAGAGAAAAGATGAAACAAATCATTAGACGAGTCGATGAGAGATTTAACACTAACAGACTCTCCATAAACTCACCAGAAATTTCCAGACAAACACACACACCTTTTGGATGTGTGTGGGTAGAAGTTCATAGAAAAGAAAGTGATAACAGGTCAAAGAAGGACAACACTTGGAAAAGAAAATTAAATTCTATATGAAGCACAATCATTAATTTGTACAAATTATTCAACAAAGTTTCCTTCCACAACACAACATATACAATAAGTGTATACCTTCTGGAAAGGACGGTCATACATATTCACCTATACAAGTCATACATCAGAAGTTGTGGGACTTGTCCCTTTGATACTAAATTGTATTGACGTTACACTTCATAGTCAGTTTATACTCTTCAGTTTTTACATAACTCCGCAGTAAAGTATTCCTGTCCCAAATTTGGATGGAAGGAAATTCACTTTTATCCCTTCTGGTTTATAACTGATGTCAACATACACACAAGTTGTGTGTGTGTGTGTGTGTTTACTCTCTGTGACTCTACAAAACGTAGAGTAGACACACACAGCTCTTATTGTCAGGTATCTTCGATTTTGTTCAACAATTTTAATTATATACATGTCGTCGGCCTGGTTTAATTTTTACTATTGGAGGAATAACAAAGTTCAATTCTTCGATTGTTTTAATTGTTTATCGATATACTAAAAAGTAGATAAGGCTGACTGTGTGTGAGTTTGTGTGGTTAACTTCATTTTACAAGTTGTATCTCAAAAAAACGACCAGTCTCCAGGGAGGGAGGAGAAACAAGAATTGTGTGACATGACAAGCGAGAAAAAATTGATTTTCCAAACAATTATTACATAGATTTCCAATTTTGTCACACTAACACTTTTACCATTTTAGAATGGAGAAAGCTTTCTCCAATGGAGAGGACAGTATAAAAAGTTTTGGACGATTTGAAATCACTGCCGAGTATTTATAGATTTTGGTTTATCCTTCAACAAAAAATTCATTTGAGTAACCAAAAACGTCATCCTGATAATAATAATGGGTAGAAGTGAAGGATAGACACACCCACAGAATTTGTACGTATTATTTTAGTACTCTCTCTTCCCTTCACCAAGTAAATAATTATGGAACTAAATTAGCTCAATAATTCTATTCTGAAGCTATGAGTTAGCCTTGAGTCCTTGAAAACCAATAAGTTGTTTTATATTGGCATTTATGAACTTGGAACATTCACAAGAGGCGAGGGTGGAGGGGATGGAGAAAATAATGACGCGGATATTTTTTTTCTGTGTAGTTGACTGAGTCTTGAGTAATTTTCCAGTCAATTTGAGATGGAAATACAAATGTATTTTTGTACATGAAGATTGGATTGGAAGTCTTCCTACTAATAAGCCTAATACCATTCATAATCTCGGACATTCTTAGCGTAGGTATTGTGTCTCTCCGATATTAATAGGATTTTATTATTATTATGATTGTTATCAAAAAATGTAGACAGTCCTAGTCCACTCCCTTTCTAACTAATATTGTGTATTATTATGAATATTGCACGTACAGCTCTAAACCAGGGCCACGTTATATTTAATCTTATTTTCCAAAATTAAAGAAAGGACGTCACAATATAATTCTCAATTCTCCATCTCGTCCCTCTCTCTCTCTCTCTCTCTCTCCATATATCAAAAGAATCTTCCGAGTGACGTGTATACATATAAAAGAGAAAGATTAGCGCCATTATAGGTAAGGGAAATGGAATAGTCTGGATGAAAATGCATTCCCTTCGTCCTCTCTTTCCCTTGTCCTCAGAGGATTCACGTTCTTTGAGCTTGGAAGAACAAACTCTCCTCACTTTGCTGGATGCTAGACCTAGCAGAAAAAAGGGTTGGATTTTTTTTATAGATTGCTCCACTTCTTAAATCCATTTTACTTTGTACAAAAAAAGCTGGTCTTGTATATAAAATTGAAAATATTTTCTCCTCCTCTCCACATACACACTCCCAGTGTGTGTATGAGAGAGAGAGAGGAGGAATTCTGCAGAGGGGGATGGAGGCAGGTGTCAAAATTTAATAATAAAGTTTTCAATTGCCTCGTCATCCTCGTTCCATATCTGCATACTCAATTTACATTTTTCATTTTTTTCCGGGGCAGATGCGAGACATTTTTCCGTCCTCGTGGAAAGATAGAGATAGAGGAGAGTCAGACGTGTGTGTGTGTGCTAGGCAAGGAGATAACATGTCCTGATGAAATAAAAATTGGATAATACAAGCCACGTAAAATTGTATCATTCAAGTGACTGGCTGTTTATTACCCAGTTTGTTTTGTACCCTCAACTCAAACATGGGAAGAAACTCATCATTATCTGTGTACAAAGAGGACTGTTCATTATAAAAGTGACTATGTGGGGACACAGTGTAGTATACACACATGAATTGTGTACTAGGGTCTCTCTCCATTAGGACACAGAGAAGAATGGATCGATGAGACGACATTCAGTTCAAATCAAATTATTGGAATGTTCCACGAGGGCTTAGTCTTGGAATTAAGAGAGGTGGAATGCCATTGTGTATTTCCACACACACACACACTATACAGTATGTACTTGTATGTGGGTATTACGTGTGTGTGGGTATCCTCACATTTAACATAGCTTAATAAAGGTTGGGTTGGAGGGACTATATTTTGTACACACATACGAAATGTGTACTGTGTATGGGATGGGACGAGTGTAGCATTTCTTTGGGGATTTTTGCACGGGGGAACCCCGGATCGGGTTAACTAATAATTAAGAACCAGAATAACCACTGGGTATTGATCATACGCTGTACTAAATTATTTCAATATTATTTCGCTATATGAATCTACCCACTCCTCCAAATATAGTATGGTACAGTCTTGTGATGGAGAGTGTGTTTTATACTTCTCACAAAACATTTGTACACTGATAATCAAGC